>CM047810.1:47345486-47514395 GCA_026214975.1 Gentiana macrophylla | reverse complement strand
CAAGTGGCAAAGGTTCACCACCGGGTGAAGCGTACTTAGCCGACACTTTAGTTAGTCGCCTCCTTATCACTTAATCAATTTCTATCATTCGAACTCGGTTCTCAACTTATCGAATCTTTCATGATCGAGTGGTTTTGTGAAGATGTCACCAATTGATCTTCGATTGGTATATATCTTAGAATAACATCTCCTTTTCTACATGATCTCTCGATAAAATGATGTCTCACATCAATGTGTTTTGTTCTTGAGTGTAGTAATCGATTATCTCGTGATAGATATTGCACTTGTGTTATGACATATGATTGGAATTGTATTCTCCTCCATTCCATAGTCCCTTACTCATTGTCCGATCCATAGCACTCTATGCACAACAACTCCCTCGCCGTAATATATTCTCGCTTAGTCATGATGATGGAAATAGAGTTTTGCTTTTGATAAACCATGATACTAGTCTCGCTTTTCATTTGACGGGTTTGGGATGTGCTTCTTTCTATCTATCTTGCATCCAAAGATAGTCAGAGTCCGAGTATGATATCGCTTTAAATCCTCCATCCTTTGGATACCAAATTCCTACATTGATGGTGTTCTTCGATAGTTGATTATTATTTTGGTCGCTAGTAGATGAGATTCCTTTGGTTGAGCTTGGAATCTTGCACATACTCCTACCGCAAATGCTATATCAGGAATGCTTGTAGTTAGATAAAGTAGAGACCCAATTATTCCTTTGTAAAGCTTCTGATCAACATCCTTTCTATTTTCATCTTTTCCTAGAATAACTCTTGCACACATTGGTGTATCCGATGTGCCACTTGTATCCATACCATATTTGTGTATCAAGTCTTTTGTATACTTGGCTTGATTGATAAAGATGTCATCCTTCATTTGCTTTACTTGTAGACCAAGAAAGTAATTTAATTCTCCCATCATGCTCATCTGAAATTTTATTTTCATCAGGTTTGCAAATTTCTCACACAGCTTCTCATCTTCTGATCCAAAGATAATGTCATCAACATAGATTTGAACTAACAAAGTGCTTGTTCTTTCCTCTAGCTTGAAGAGAGTCTTATCAATAGTTCCTTTGTTGAATCCATTGTTGACCAAGAATTGTGATACTGTCTCATACCAGGATCTGGGTGCCTGTTTGAGTCCATAAAGTGCCTTTTTGAGCTTGTACACTTTATCTTCTTTCCTTTTGAGTTGAAAACTAGGGGTTGTTCCACATATACTTCTTCTTCCAAAAGTCCATTCAGAAATGCACTCTTGACATCCATTTGGTAAACTTTGAAGTCTTTGTTGGCTGAAAAAGCTAGTAAGAGTTTGATTGCTTCCAATCTTGCTACTGGTGCAAAGGTTTCTTCATAATATATTCCTTCTTCTTGAGAGTAGCCTTTTGCAACTAGTCTTGCCTTGTTTCTAAAAATTGTCCTTTGTTCATCCAACTTGTTTCTGAACACCCATTTTGTTCCAATGATGTTTGCCATGTCTGGTCTATCAACAAGTTCCCAGACCTCATTTCTCTCAAATTCATTTAGCTCTTCTTGCATAGCTATAATCCAATTAGCATCTTGGATTGCATCATCTATTGTTTTATGCTCCACCTCGTGATAGAAAACAAGTTAGCATTCTTTCGGTTGTCTTCCTGGTTCTAACTCCTGTATGGATGTTTCCAATGACTTGTTCTTCGTGATGATCTCTCACCTAGCTTTAGTCGTTGACGTTGTTCTTGAGTTGGTTCTTCCACAACTTCAACTTGTGCATCAACTTCATGTGTTTGTGTTGGTGCCACTTGTGTTGTGTTTACTGGTGCATCATCTTGATTGCCAAAGGTGTGATTTAGAATAGTAGCTGGTACTGTTGTATTCATATAAACTTGCCTTTGTGCAGTTGCTTCAAGTTCTTGTAGGCTTTCACCATTTGTGTTTGGTTCATCAAAGACTACAAGAATTGATTCTTCAATCACCAAGGTTCTTTGTTGAGGACTCTGCAGGCTTTGCTTGTGTCTCGAGTATCCTATAAAGATTGCTTCATCGCCTTTTTTCATCAAAAGTATGTAGTCGATTCCTGCTCAAAACAAAACATTTAGACCCAAACATATGTAAATGTGAGATGTTAAGTTTTCTTCCATTCAATATTTCATATGGAGTTTTTCCATGATGTTTGTTGATGATTGATCTGCTTTTGAATATAATATGTCGTGTTTGTTGGGTTCAATTTAAAATCTCTTTGGTAAGCAAGCTTTGCAATCATTGTTCGACCGCTTATTTGAGTGTCCTGTTTTTCTTTCTACTACACCATTTTGTTGTAGAGTCCCTACTGCTGATAGTTGATGTAGTACTCCATTCTCTTCACAGTAGGTTCTGATATTCTCATTTAGAAATTATGTGCCTCTATCTGATCTTATTTTGATAATCTTCAGTTCCTTTTCATTTTGAATTTTTCTTAGCAATCCGTGCAAACTTTTGAGTGTCTCTCTTTTCTTGTTCATGAATATGGTCCAGCTAAATTTGGAAAAGTCATCCACCACTACTAGAGTGTACTTCTTTCCACTTACACTTACTGGTGTGACTGGTCCAAAAAGATCCATTTGCAACAGATGTAAAATTCTTGTTGTTGATTGATAGGCTTTGACTTGAAAGAGCTTTTGATTTGCCTCCCTTTTTGACATGCATCACAGAGACTTTACTTCTTGAATGTGATCTCTGGTAGGCCTTCAACTAACTTGTTCTTTGACAGTGTGTTGATGGTCTTGAAGTTGAGATGATTCAATCTTCTATGCCAGATCCAGATGGTTGATTTCTTATTATTGACAAGCAAACATGTTTCTACCTTTGCTGTCTTCCAATCTACCACATACATGTTGTCTTCTCTTGTTCCTGCAAGTACAACTATGTTGGTTTGGCGGTGGATCACCTTGCATCCTTCCATGTTGAAATGCACATTGTAGCCTTTGTCATTGAATTGAATGATACTTTAGCATTGAAATTCAGCCCTCTAACATAAGCCACATTCTGAATTTTCAAACTGTTTTTGAGCATTATGACTTCCCTCTTAAATTTGCCTGGGTTTTCTTTGCCTCCAAAAGTTACTTTGGGTCCATCAAAAGCTTTAAAATCAGTCAGCTATCCCTTGTTCCTTGTCATGTGTCTGGAGCATCCACTGTCTATGTACCAGACATCCTACAAAACAAATTAAGTGTGTTTAGGTACCCAACACTATTTGGGTCCATACCTGTTAACAGTCATGCCTCCTACTCCAAGTGTATATCCAAGGGGTCTTCTTTTTGGATAATTGAAGTCATCAACTTCATATGTATAAGGCATGGCAGAATAACTCCTAGTATTTCTACTAAAGGTATTCTGATACCTTTCTCTACTTTTTGGTGCATTTGCATCTTCATTTACTCTCCAATATGTAGGAGGAAACTTACTTTCATATTGCTACTTGTATCCAGGAACATACCTTGGTTGGTTTTTCCTAAACACATACTGCATAGAATGAAATGGTTTATTCTTGTATTTTGGAGGTGCAACATTCCAATCATCTTCTGAAGGGTAAAGTCTTCCTTTAACTTTCAGTAAGCCTGTGCCTTTAATTGGCTGATTTGATGATTTACTCGACTGTTTTACTACTTTTGACTTTGCTGTTCCAGAATGAGTAGAGGAAACTATGGTCTGTCCTTTTCTGAATTTGGGTCCAGTTTTGGTCCTTGATTCAGAATTGTGTTGTCCATTGTTTCTTTTCTCATCCTGACTATCGTAGCCAAGACCAGATCAGGACCCAAACATTTTTTAGGGTTTGTAAGCTGGTGCCATTAGAGGTGCAGTGGTGCTTTTAACTGGTAGGGATGTTTTCTCAGCTGGTCTTTCAACATCAGATGAGTGATCATCTGCTGCTTATTGATCAGTTGAGTGAATTTCCTTACTAGTTTGTTCAGCTTTCATTTCTCCCATTCTTTCTTTAATCTTTTATTTTCATTTTTTAAAATTCTCACATTCTTGTTCCAGAATTTCATGATTTACTTGAATTTCTTCAAATTTACTCATGAGATTTTGAATTATGTTTGCAGAATCTAAGGGAAAATAGAAGATTGTGCAGTGTCAGATGTGGATGCACTAGATGATGAGTATGAGCTAGATGTTACCTCAGTTTTATTAGATTCTTTAGCCATAAGGCATAGGTAAGCTTTTTCATTATCTGAGCTGTCAGCTTCATTATCATCATCAGAATCATTTTCAGATGATTTTTCATTCTTTTCACTGCTGGTTTCAGCTTTGAGTGCCTTCTTGCTTTTTCTCTTTTCAGTTTTCTTGTACTTCTTCTTATCCTCATCTTTATCTATTTCTTCAGGGCAATCGGCTTTGAAGTGACCTTTCTTCATACAGTTGAAGCATTTGTATTCATCATCCTTTCTCTTCATGTCTTTGCTTGAGTTTGACTTCTTGTTTGATGATGAATTTCCTTTAAATTTCTTCTTCTTGCTAAACTTGTCAAAACGTTTAATGAGCAAAGCTACCTGTTCTTTCAGCTCCTGTGTCTCTTTGCTTCTTGAGTCACCGTTCCTTTGTCGGGTGCAACCAAAGCAGTATCGGGTCTTGTGTGCCTCTCTTTGGTGCAATCGTCTTCACCTTTCAACTTAAATTCATGTGCCTTTAAATGAGACATCAAAGTTAAAGTATCAGTGTTTGCAAGGTTTGTTGGTCCTCTAAGCACTGATGTGATGATCTTCCATCTTTCAGGTAGTCCTCTCAAGATTTTCTGACACATTTCTTTCTATGGATATGCATGTCCAAGTTGTTGCAGTTCACTGATGATGCTTTTGAATCTGTTTTTCTTTTGATCAATGGACTCACCAGTCTTCATATTAAAGTTCGCAAATTTCTGTTTTGCAACAGATAATTTGTTTTCCTTGACAGCTTCTGATCCTTCATTGATCAATGCTAATTTATCCCACATCTCCTTTGCTGTTTTGAATCTTTGACCCTCATGAACATATTACTGTCCAGAGTCTTTAAAATCATGTCTTTTGCAACAAAATTTAGGTTTGCTCTTCTTCTGTCATCCTTGGTCCAATCTTTCTTGAGTTTGTCTATCTTCTTCCCTTGATCTCAGCTTCCCGTGGCTATCACAGCTTGTGATCTTGATTGGGCCACCATTGATTACATCCAAAGATCTCCTCATGAGTTGCGGCAAGATGATACAACATCCTTATTTTGTATTCATCAAAATTATTAACATTGAATACAGGTACCTTTGACATGAAATTTGAGGAATCCATGAGTACAAATTAGAGATATATTTAGAAAGTATTGACAACTACTTAGAAAATATAAGATCTCCTTGTTACTGTAAATTAGATCTCAAATGTGTTCTCGATATTAGAACACCGCTCGATACCAATTGTTGGTCCCAGAGAAGGGTAAAACTATAGCCAGAGGGGTGAATGACTAAAGTGGAGTTTCAAAAACTTTTCTTATATTTAAAATCTTTTTGGCAGCGGATAAGTCCCTTCGTTAAATGTTGATTCAAAGTAGATTATGCAATCACAGATATGGTGTGTAATGAAATAAATTGCTGAAAGTAAATTGACACAAAGGTTTATAGTGGTTCATGGTGGTGTAATCCCTTAATCCACCCTTCTCCTGTGATGATTGGAGGATTTCACTATTGTTTCCACAGATACAATAGTCAGATTGTCCATGGCTACATAAGCTTCACAATTTTCAAGACTATCACTCCCTGGATACAAAATCTTCAGTGACTCAGTCTCTATCACTACTCCTTGAGAACAAAATTTCAGCAGCTATCACAAAGGTTGCAACTTCTTCTCTCATTTCTCTGATTCAATTGCTTCACTTGAAGTGAATTGATTCATAGACTTGTGATCAATCTCGATTGCTTGATAAAGAATTTGAGCTCGATTGCTAAGTTGATCTCTAGATGTTTCCTTCAAGTACAGATAAAAGGCTTTTCAATTGATGTAGTTTCGCTGTTTCTTATCGATTCAATCGTTAGTTTTCCTGCTCATCAATGCCTTCTATTTATAGCCTTAATTATCCTTGATTTGAATTTCCATTCGCTATTATTTAATGTAGGAAATAATCCTTGATTTAATTCTTGATTCCTCTTAATTATATTCTCCTTGATTTCGGTGATCGGATATTTTCTCAAACATCTATCGTAAAATTCATCCTTGATTGATCCTCACTTGATTGTGCATTTAGTGCTTGATCTTCATGATTTAAAATCTAAACAAGTAAAGTTTACTTGGCCGTTCCCTGAACGGTGAAATGATCCTTCCGACTTGGTCGCTTGGTTCTTCCTTCACCGCATTGTCCTCACTCACCGATAGTCGCCTTCACTCCGCCTGTTTATCGCTTTGATTTTACAAACTCCTTGTACTTCATCGATCCTTAATTTGGGTGAGACTGCACACCATATTTGACAATGTATTCCATTATTTTAGTTATAGCTTAGACTTATCCAAGGTCATCACAGACTTCCTTGATTATAAGTCAGACCATAATGCCTTCATGCTTATCTACTGGTACTTGACTGCCTTCACTCTACCGGATTTATGTTTTACTTCGCCATCCTACCAACTAATAAAATACTTGTCTGACTCAACTTATACAACATGTCAGACTCTAAGTAAAGTCTTATACATACATTTCTAGCTTATTTCAGGCTTGCTATAACAGCTAGTATGGCCATCATCAAAACATATTAAAAATGTTCCAAACAATTAGTCCTTCAGTGTTCTCAACGAGTTGAATCCTTCCATTCAAATCAATTGAAAGATTTGCATCCACCCCTTTTATCAGTCTCGAATACTGATGAGTTTCTGACATAATCCTCACTTTTTCATCCTTGACTAAATTGATTTCCTTAGTTGAATCAATTTCCATAGGTCAATCTTGGTTTCGCTTCTTATCACCGCCTTTCTTTTCCTTAGCCAATGCTCCTACCTCTTCAGCTTTTCTATCTTCATCTCCAGTTTCAATATTTTCAACTAATTGTACAACATCATTTGCAATGTTTAGCACGGTCAGTTGGTGATTCTGGCTCTTTTTCTTCAGACTGGTCTTCTGAAGATGACTCTGATTCTTCTTTTGATTATGTGTCAGATGCAGATTCTCCTTCAGAACTTCATTCTCGAGTGTTCTTTTCAAAGAACAAGATTTCTCCAAAGTGTTATTCTTGATAGAAGGCAAGAATAACTTTCTGCAAATCGAGGTTGTCTTGAGAATCATCATCATCATCTCTCTTCTTTGGTTTACTAGGTCCCTCTCCCATCATTCTTTTCTAGTGTCTTCCTCTAATAGCTGCATGACCATTGCTGATGAAGTTTGATAGATCAAACAATTATGATAGATGGGTGATGTCAAACAGTCCGAATACCCATGATTCATCTATCATCATCTGTTCCATATTTCCTTGTTGATTTCCAATGGAACTAAATTTCCAATGAGTGTAGTCATAAAATATTTTTGGGTCTGCATTGATTTTATTTCTATCTCATCTTCCAGGTCAATTTTCTCTATTGTAATTTCGTGCAAGATTTAATGGTTCAACCATATTTTCAGTTGTAGCAGCTACAGATTCTTTCTTAGTTGTATCTTCTCGAACTTTCATAACAGTAGATTCAGATACTTTCTTCTTATCAGCTTCAGTTTCTATAACCTCAATGATATCGCTCTTTTTAGAAACTTTAGAGGCATGATGTTCAACCGTGATTTCTTCTTTTCCTTCGCTTGTCATAGTGCTTTTCTCCTTTTCAATTTTCCTTTCACTTCAACCTTCTTCTTTTCTTTTCGGTGAGATCCTTCACTTGATTCACTTCTCGCTTCTAATTCAATGGTGATTGGTTTCGAACCGATTTCTCGCTTCTTCTTTTGCTATGATAGAGAAGTTTTTTCTTCCTCAATCAATTTCTCATAACGATTATGGATGCCGATTTTGTGGGAAGTTCGCTTTTGTGATCGATCCAAGATGTTGAGAATTCTAGGGCAAGATTTCCTTCTTCAACTTCTTCAATTTCTTCAAGAATTTCTGGTTTTGATTCAACTGGTTCCAAGGGTGATTCTTGGACAGGTTCACGTCTTGGTGTTTGGACTGAGTGTTGAACTGATTCCTCCTAAATGTCAGCTTCAAGTATCTCCAAAACTGATTCATGTGGTTCAATTGATTCTTTAGTGAACTTGGTTTCTGGTGGCTTGGTGGGGTTTCCTCATCATTTTCACCTTCTAATCCGATTGGCTTTCAGTGTCTGACAGAAAAGACTTTGTTGGTGAGGCTTCTTTCCTCTTTTCATGATTTTCAGCAGTTTCCTCCATCTTTTTTCTTCTATCTTTCAGTTGTTCAAGTTATTCTTGTACTTCTGTTGCCGTGGGAACTTTCTTGGTTGATTTCTTCTTCTTTTTCTTTTGTTCAGCTTCAGATGTCTCAGCTTTCCTCTTAACTGACTTGGTCTTCTCAGCTTTGACTATGATCTTCCCAACTACTATTGCGGTCAATTCAAAAGTTGGAACTTTAAAATGATTGAGAATCCTCTAGACCTATGAGGCAAGAGTCTTTGTATGATAGAATCTTTCTTTCTTGATGTCAGTCTTCTTTCTTGGTTATTCAGACGTAAACTGACTTACCGTCTGATTGAAGATGTAACTTTGCCAATTGATGTTTTCTTTGAGCCAAAGCACATAGAATCTATCTTGGTGCCAGATAGATTGTTGAAATTTCCTGGAGTTCCAATAACACGTTTGGCTAACATCTATATTAAGTAGCCAAATTCTGGTTTCAGAAGTCCAACCTTTCCTGACAAGGACATTTCTGATTTTCATTCGCTTGCAACTACCTTCAATAGCGTTTCTCCCTGTTCTTTCTTTAATTTGATAACAGATGTGTGGGATGATTTATCAAATCCAAAAATCTCTGCTATGACGTCCTTAGTGACTGTTATCTCCTTGTGGTTGACTGTGGTGGTGTATTCATAGACATCCTTTTCATTAATGGAAGTTCCTCCATTTTCATAAAAATCCCCTATGCTTTCCAAGTATACATTCTCCAGGTTGATTTTGAAAACAGCTTCCAGACCTTTGATTTTTCAAATATTTTCTGCTATCTGTTGGGCAAGTTCTGAATTATCAAAATTATGGATGTATTGGTCTAAAGAGATGATCAATCCTGCTTCCACTCTTGTTTCAGACATGATTAATTAGTGAAAAAGAAGTTTCAAGGATTTCGAGGATGGAAAATCTTTGGAGAAGGGAAGAAAAACTGACTTTTTGTAAATGTTTTTGAGAAAAAGAAAGAGAAGAGTATTTATAGGGTTGAAAAGATCGCTTAAATGAATTTGAAGAGACTAGCTGTCCTGTCATAAATCACGTCTCTATTTTGAGGTACAGAAAATATGGTATTTGGTGGAGATGGCCAGTTAAGATCAATGTAGGTTATGAATATATCTGTCATCCGTAGCTTGTATCAGTAAATACGTGTGATACAATGTATCTCCAGCTGCATCTTTTCAGTTTCAAGCTTATCCAGACATGATTTAGTTTTAGTTTGGATTTCGAGAGCCATTTTTGCTTTTGATGATTAGTTTTCTTTCCAGTTTTGAAAAAGACTTCATAACACTATTTTTGAGGAAGTCGGTTTTCCTATTCCTCAAAAATCAATTTTACTCCTGCAAAAAAGATTAAAATTTCTTTGGTACCCATTCATTCATGGGTTCTATCTGGTTAGTGTTAGGAACATTTTATTTTATATTGATGATGGTCATACTAGCTGTTATAGCAAACCTGATATAAGTTAGAAATATTTGTATAAGTCTTTACTTAGAGTCTAACATGTTGTATAAGTGCATTCAGACAAGTACTATACTAGATTGGTAGGATGACTAAGTAAAACAAGAAATCGGCGAAGTAAAGGCAGCCATGTACCAGCAGAGAAGCATGAAGACATATGGACTGACTTATAACCAGGGAAATCTGTGATGACATTGGATAAGTCTAAGTTGTACTACAAGAGATGAAATCCAATGTTTAAATATGGTGTACACTGATCTCACTCAAATTAAGGATCAGTGAAGTACAAGTATACTTGAAGGATCAAAGAAATAAAGGAAACAACAGAATGGTGAAGTAAAATC
Source organism: Gentiana macrophylla (assembly GCA_026214975.1). Classification (NCBI taxonomy): domain Eukaryota; kingdom Viridiplantae; phylum Streptophyta; class Magnoliopsida; order Gentianales; family Gentianaceae; genus Gentiana; species Gentiana macrophylla. The sequence continues at coordinate 47,504,251 of CM047810.1, read as the reverse complement.
TCCACCGGCTGACTAAAGGATAAACATCAAAGTAAGCAGACTCACTGAACCGACCAAGCAATGGCCAAGTGAAAAGATCATCAGAACAATATATACTATCTGCAACTTATTCAGAACGTGGAAAATAAGGAGAGCAAACATTTAATGCATAATCAATCAAGGACGGATTTTATGAGGAACGTTAGAATAAAATCCGGATCACTAAAATCAAGGAGAATATAATCAATGAGGAATCAAGAATTAAATCCGGATTATTCTCCACATTAAATAGCCAATGGACGGAATTTCAAATTCAAGGAAAATCAAGGCTATAAATAGAAGGGTTTGACAGACAAGAAAAATATACGAGCAAATACTGAGAACAGAAACTCTGTCAAATTTCTTAAGCCTTTTATCTGAACTTACAAGAACACATCCAAAGATCAACTCAAGATTTAGAGCATAAAGTCATATCAAGCATCGAGATTGATCAACTTGTGAATTTTATTCACACCCGCTTATAAAGAATTGAATCAGAGAAGTCTGAGAACGAGTTGCACCATTTTGTGATTGCTTCTGAAGGATTTGTTCCCAATGAGCAGTGTTGAAGACTGAGTCAGTGAAGCTTTTGTAGCTAGGGAGTGATAGTCTTGAAGATTGTGAAGATTTTGTAGCCAAGGACAATCTATTAGGAAATCAACTAGTTTAACGCATCGGAATTTAAAATTTGATTTCTGATCCCAAGATCGACTTCGTTTAATACAATAAACACGTTAAGTAGTTGACGGTGATTACCTTGGTAGATCTAAAAGATCGACGCTTTGATGTACCAACGATTTAGAAGTAGTACGCGCGAGCTGTCCACGTGTCCAGCCTCTATCGCTATCTACACAAACTCCTCACCGGAACCCTCCTTGGATTGCTATAAGAAAAATTCGGTTGCTAGACCGGCCTTTTTTCTCTCTCTAAAACTCTCTAGAAGAAGCTCTATATTTTTCACAAGAATTATGAACTCATGGACTGTGTTGTGCAAAAGAGCTAGCCAACCCCTTTTTTTATAGTAGAAAGTGGGGCCCCATATGCCTCCTAATCTGATTAGGAGAAGATTCTAGTAGATTAATGAGAAAGAAAACATTTTCCTAATAAAATAAGAAAAATCACTTTGATGATTTATCTCTTTTAATTTAATATCTTATATTAAATAAATCTAAGATATTGTTAATATCTAATATTGAATATCTTTATCTTATTACCATAAATCTATTTTCCCAAAATCAATTAATATCTAATATTAATATATGGTAATCTTATTAATTAAATTGCACAATCCAAGTGTATCTTATACACTATGTCCTGCACCCCATGTGCCAATTAATTGGCTTCCGGAATATTATTTAATTAATCAATATAATTAATATATTGTATTTAATTTATTCATAATAAATAAATACCATCATATTAATTTAATCACTATAACACTTTATACTCGAGATAAACTTTCCTTATTTAGTTATCACTATAACCGCATTTTAATCCGGCCAGATGTTCTTCTGTGTGTGACCAAATAGGCTTCCGAATATGTTGTATTTAATTTATTCATAATCACGGGATAGCGTCTAGAAACACACCGTGATCCCCAATCATCGGAAGAGTCAAAAGCAATGACTACTATGTTTCATGTGAAATAGTTACCATGTAAATCAAATCCTATCGCTGTAATAATATCCATGCGATCGTATCTTTAGTGTCAGTACATTAACGATCGTATCTCATAATCTGGATATCATGCTCTCTCGGAATAACTCATTTACTCTCACTTTGCAAAGATTCACGAGAGCTAGACATTCCTTATAAGAAGGCCATTTCAGATATTCACTCATAATCATAGGATACGCGATTCCCGGATGAACAAACATGTATTCTACGCAAGCTTCTGAAGGATGTTGTTTCTTTGCGCAGCGGATGGATCACGATTTACAAATTACAATACATAAATAAAGGATCTAAATTCTACAAGGGGTTTTAGTATGTCTTACTAATAGCAGTGGAAGAGAAGCCAAGATCTTCCAATGTGTTCTCCAAACTAGAAATCAGAATGAGTCGGGCTACTCGTGAGTTACTCGTGACTCGACTCGCAAGAGAGATCGACTGATTCGGTTTTTTCGAGTTCGAGCTCGAGTCAAGCTACTCGAATAATTAACCGAGCCGAGCTAGAGTTTTAAAATATAGTAATCGAGTAGCTCGCGAGCTTAATCGAGCATGATTAAATAATTATTTAATTATGTTAATTTATTAAATTTATTATAAATATTATTTTTTATTATTAAAAAAATATTATTCGAGTCAAGTATTAGACGAGCCGAGCTTGAATTTACCATATTTCGTTAAAAATTAAATGAATTCTAGGATAATAATCGAGCTTAAGAGTCGAGTCGAGCTTTATCGAGTACTTAGCGAGTCGAGTTCGATCTTGATTTTTTATGGTTCGATCGAGCTCGAGCCGAGTTTCGAGCCCGAACTTTTTTAGTCGAGTCGAGCTCGAGCCCTAGAGAGTATCGACTCGACTCGGCTCGATTACACCCCTACTCCAAACGGTGGTTGGTGGACACCAATTCTTGGTACTAGAACCTCCTTGATATGCTTCCAAGAAAAACTACAAGTTTTTCTTCAACCAAAAACCCAAGGCAAGAAACAAATTTTTCTCTCTATTTTTGTGTGTGTATGTCGAAAATTTATTCTCCTCATATATCTTGGAAGAACTCTCTTTATATAGGTGAGTAAATCCTTAGCCTCCAAGTTTCTAATTAATTAAATAAATAATTAAAAAGAAATCACAATAAAAGATAATTCAATTTATAAAAGATTATGATTAATCAATAAATCAATTACAAATCAATTATCTTTTATTAATTAATTATTTAAAAAGTAAATAATTAATCACACAAGAAAATCAATTCTTGCACTTTATGACATGGGAGGCGCCACACCTAGGGTTTTAGGTCCACAGAAAATGTCTTTTCTATGTATTATATTATTTAGCCAAACTAAATAATATTTCGCATATCAATTAATTGGCCCAGCCAATTAATTATCACTGAGGCCCAATAACAAGAAATATACCCAATTACATGAGCTACATTGGGGACTACTGGACCTATAACCAAGAGGCTCCAATAATTATGTAAAATATTCATCGAATGTAATATTCATACTTAAATTATTAATTCTAGGATTACGCCACCATAAACCCAAATCGAACTCTACCAATTATAGATATATACTTACACTCAACCCAGTGAGTAAATAAGCATCCACTGATATAATCACTACATACGGACTAACCCTCCATAGATCGCCCATTCTCGAGTGGGAAGTCTCGTGAACCCGACTCGTAATATCTTATCCTTATTTACCATTAACCCCTAGTGATCAATTAGTTCACATATCCGACTAGTAGCTAATTAGTCTAATATGAATCGGGCCCATCGATCATTTTCTTAGGGCTAAAAATAAGGGGATCGCCTCTCTCTACTTCCGCAGGAAGGAATGGATTCCATGTCTCGTGAAAAATGTAACTACTCACTCATCCGGGAATAGTGCCAACGAGAAGTGACTTGGATCACATATCAAAGTGATCCGTAACTAACACATCAAACACTACCCCGAGACAAGCAGCTTCCTGTGATCACCTCAGGATTAAGGTCAGACCATATATGATCATCTAATGATTTAATAAGATTTCCTGATTACGGAATTATATCAAGAAATACAGATTAAATCGAACCAGTCCTATATGAATGTCATCATATATAAATGCCCCACTTAGGTACCTTCTACCGACAGTCCGGATAAGACTATCACACCCTAAGGTGTTTTGGGCACATTATTGGTGTTTTAGTCATGAGACACTAAAATCTGATTAAGTTCACCGTGGACTAACAGTTCCAATGATATCACCACTAACTCAATCCTCACGCATGCCATACACCGAAAGTTAAGTGGTTACTTAATCGATATACTTAGGGTTTGCAAAGAGTGTATAGTTTATAAGCACATAGAAAATAATAAGATGAATAGTAAAATCATTATAAAAACAATTACATAAATAGTCTTTCGGCACTACAACTAACAATCTCCCACTTGCACGAATGACAAGTAATAATTGTTTTAGAGCACACCCTATCTTTATTACAGCAAGAACTACATCTCCCACTTGCTCTAAAGTAAATGACTCATGTCCCTAATACCCATGTTTTCCAAGTGCCTCGAAAAGACTTATATGGAAAGCGTCTTTGTGAACGGATCAGCAAGGTTGTCGGTTGAGGGGATTTTCGTGACAGAAATGTCACCTCGTTGAGCAATCTCTCTGATCAGATGGTATTTCCTCTCTATATGCTTTGACTTCTGGTGACTCCGGAGTTCTCTTGAATTCAACACGGCCCCATTGTTGTCACAGTAGAGACATATCGGATGTTCTGGATTTGGGATTACTCCTAAATCTCCCAAGAACTTTTTGAGCCATACCGCTTCCTTAGCTGCCTTAGAGGCCGCTATGTATTCGGCTTCCATAGTCGAGTCGGCTGTGCTGGACTGCTTGACGCTCCTCCAGACTACTGCTCCGCCTCCCAGAGTAAACATTGAGCCTGATGTCGATTTACGATCATCATTATCAGACTGGAAGTCGGAATCAGTGTACCCTGCTATATCCAGGTTCGCACCCGACTATACAAGCATATAATTCCTCGTTCTCTTAAGATACTTGAGGATATTCTTCACTACTGTCCAGTGCTCCAAGCCTAGATTTGACTGAAAATGGCTGACCAAGCCCACACCGTAGTAGATGTCCTGGGTCTAGTACACAACATAGCTTAACATCGACTACCAATACCAAGCATATGGTACTCGTCCCATACTCTCTATTTCCTCAGGTGTCTGAGGACACTATTTCTTAGAGAGTTGAATGCCGTGACGGGTTAGTAGGAAACCCTTATTTGCATTCATCATGCTATAACACAACAACATCTTATCTATGTACGATGCCTGGGATAGAGCCAACATCCTGTTCTTCCAATCCCGTATAACTTGGATCCCTAAACCATAACTCGCCTCTCCCAAATCTTTCATTTGCAACTGCGTGGCTAACCAATTCTCACATCTGACAACATCTCCTTTTTGGGTCCAATTAGCAGAAAACATACAACACTAAGAACACCACCTGATCTTTGTCGACCTTCTTATATACACAAGGCTCATCAAAGTTTTGTTCAAAACCATACGACTTTATGGTTTCATCAAATCTATGATTCCAAGACCGAGAAGCTTGCTTCAACCCATAAATGGACTTGAGCAACTTGCACACTTTGTGCTCTTGGCCTTTCTCGATGAATCCTTCTAGTTGCTGCATATATTATTCCTCATCAAGATAGCCATTAAGGAAGGCTGTCTTAACATCCATCTGCCAGATCTCATAATCTAGACATGCAGCAATCGAAAGGAGGATCCGAATGGACTTCAGCATTGCCACAGGGGAGAAGGTCTCTCCGTAGTCGATTCTCTCTCTCTATGTGTAGCCTTTGGCCACTAGCCGAGCTTTGAAGGTTTCAACCTTTCCATCCACTCCTCGCTTTCTCTTGTAGATCCATTTACTGCCTATGGGTTTGACACCCTCAGGGCCATCTACAAGTTTCCAGACTGAGTTAGAGTACAAAGACTCAATCTCCTGATTCATCACATCAACCCATATGTCCTTATCAGAATCATCCGTAGCCCTGCGATGGGACACTGGATCATCCTCCACTCCATCAGAGATGGCGACATTCGCCTCTGGTTGCATACTGTACCGCACTGGTGCCCGAGAAATCTAGCAAGACGCCCGAGTGGTCCAGACCGTTAGTGGTCGCCAGGTGTATCAAGATAGTTGTTATCCGTGACACTAGGTGTCACCCGTGGTCCGACTCGCCGTAAATTAACTCCTCGAGTACAACTTTACTCTGAGGCTTGAAGTCCTTCATGTACTGATCCTCGAGAAAAGTGGCATTAGTCGAAACTATTACCTTATGATCTTCCAGATCATAGAAGAAACCTCCTCGTGTCCCATTTGCATACCCTACAAACAGACATACTTTCGTACGTGTTTGCAATTTGCTAGTCTTGTCCTCCATCACATGTGCAGGACACCCCCAAATACGGTAGTGATGCAAACTATGTTTACTACTACTCCATAACTCAATGGGCATTTTCTCGATAGAGTTTGACGGCACTACATTTAGAATGCGGACTGCTATTTCTAGGGCATGTCCCTAAAAGGAAACCGGCAGTCTATCAATGTCCTACATTGATCTGACCATGTCTATCAATGTCCTATTTCTCCGCTCAGCAACTCCATTTTGCTGAGGCGTTCTAGGCGCGGAATTTTGGGAACAAATGCCTTGTTCCAAAAGATAGTCAGTGAATTCAGTATTTAAGTACTCACCTCTGTGATCAGAGCGAAGGCATTTCAAAGACTTTCCTAGTTGCCTTTCGACCACTGGAATTCCTTAAACTTACCAAAAGTTTCGGATTTCTGTGCAAGAGATAAACATATCCGAATGTCGAGTAGTCGCCAATGAAAGTCACAAAATACTCGAATCCACCTCGAGCCTATACATTCATTGGACCACACAAGAATAACGGACAGGGTCAAATTCAAATTCAAATTTAGACAAAGACCAAAGATCAATCAAGATCAAAACAATCAAGAGTCCATTCACCAAAACTACCATCGTCCGGATAATTGCAAAACATCACAATTTAAACAAATGGATAAATAAGGGATTCAAGGGTTCAAATACAAAATACAGGAGAGATAAGGAGGAAGCCTAACTGCTAAAGATTCATTCAAAAACTCAGATGCATTCGGAACTCCTTTGTATCTAAAAAATTTGAAAGTATTTCCTAGAATTCAAATAGATTCAAACATTAGGTTAGGTTAAGAGCTCATGTACTATAACTTCTCAGCATATGCACGATGTAAATGAGCAAGAGAAATACCATAAGAAAAATGCTTCAATAAAAACTCGCTTTTGCCTTTGTTAATCTTTTTTTTCAAAGACTATAAATTTCGCTCTTCTACATGGAATCGAGAGATTGGTGGCTTAACACCATGACAACCATATCAATTAATGTAGCAAACTTCATTAGCCTAAAACTAAACTCCAAAACTACCCATTATGGCGTGAACAAGTCCTTGCCCTTGCTGAAAGTCAAGATCTAGCAGGGCACCTTACAAATGATACACCTGCACCAGCAGAATTCCTATCAACAGCAGCAACTACAACTCAAACAGGGAGTCAAATCTCATCAACAGGTGCTACTCCAACTGCAACAAGAAGTGAAGCCATTACACTTACAAAAATCCGTAATATGCAAAGATGGAAAAAAGCAGCATGTAATGTTAAGGGGGTGGCTTATAGGATCCTTATCTCAAGAATCCTTAGGCCTGGTCATTGGCCCGAACATCGTGACAGTCAGATGGGAAGAATTACAAAATTCCTATGCACAAGATTCCCAAGAAAGGGAATTCAATCTAAGGCAGCAAATTACCTACTTAAGGAAGACTGATGACAAAAATATTAATGAGCATGTAAGATCCTTCAAGGGCCTATGTGACAGCCTTGCGGCAATTGGAAAGCCAATCACAGATCCGGAGAAAGCTATTATCTACTCACAAGCCTAGGACCTGAGTATGAAACATTCACCACTACCATGCTCAAACCTCCAAGACCTACTTACTTTGAATTAGTTTCACAGTTGCAAATCCTGGATCAAAGAAGGACATGGTTTTCAATGAGGAAAGAATCAGAAAATCCGGGACACCTGGCTTTCTATGGCCAAAGAGCACCTCATCAACTCAACAGCAACAACAGCACCTCCGGATTTTCATCTACAGGCAGGGGCTTCCAGGCACAGCAGGATTCTACGAGGACCCCTGCAAGTAACAATCAGAGACAAAATGATGGACAGGTGTTCAGGAGGATGTCAAAGGTAGAGAGGGAACAATACATGGACCATACCTGTCAATGTTGTGGAACCAAAGGACACATAACAAAGATTTGCTGGTGGAACTCCAAACAGAAGTCTGAAAATGATGCATTACCACAGGCCTTGGCAGCATTAACACTGGACAACACAAATGGCGTAAGCATGTAATGGATAATGGACACAGGGCATCCAAATATATGACGAGATAACAAACACATCCTTCATAATCTATCTTCTTACTTAGGCTCGAGTATGTTCTTATTGGAGATGGTACACACCTACCCATTCTAGGTATAGGTGAGCTGCATTTAATTACAAACACATCTCATGTATCTCATCATAAATGTATGTATGTACCAAATCTTAAAAAGAATCTACTCAGTTAAACAACTAGCACACCAAAGACTTAGCGTAATGCATTTTCACTAACACCGACTTTGTGGTAAAGGAAAAGTAACAAATCGTGTACTCTGAGGGTGCACTTAGAAAGGAGCTATATGTACTCTCTGGAACACTAAGTATATTTTGCTCACATATTCAAGTCGGGATCAACACGCTCCCGCACCAACGTTTAGGTCATATTCGTGTTTCTGATTCGCTCAGCTCAAGAATAAAGGCCTCATAGAGGTCCTAGGGCAAAATAAAAGTGAGCTCTTATGTGAGAGCTGTCAACTTGGCAAGCTGTCAAAGCTCCCATTTAGTCATTCAAATCATACCAGATTCTTGTTTGTTTGAATTAATTCATTAGACTTATGGGGCCCCGCCTCTTGAATCTATTGGTCATTTTAAGTACTATGTTACTTTTGTGGATGATTATTCTAAGTACATGTGGTTTGTTCCTCTCAAATGTAAATCGACTTCAACGATGTATTTTATAACTTTGAAAGCTACATTTTAAGACAATTCAATGCACACATAAAAAGGTTCCACTCTGATGGGGGAGGTGAGTTCATTAATAATAGATTATCTAATCACTTCCTTAAAATAGGGATCACTCACTTAATCTCATATCCACACACCCCACAAAAAACTGGAATAGTTGAGAGAAGGCACAGAACAATCAGAGAATTAGGACTCACCATGTTGTTTCACAGCAGACTGCCATTATATTTGTGGGTGAAAGCCTTTGCTATCTTTGTTTTCTCGATAAAATGTACTACACTACTATCGTTTCTAGATATGAATTCCCCTTATTTTGTTGTCCATAAAATCAATCCTGACTATTCTACCCTTAGAGTCTTTGGTAGCAGGTGTTACCCTTACACTTGGGACACACAAAAAACATAAATTCGACCCACTGATGAAGTGAACATATAGTGAAAGCAACAATGATTTTTGATCAATTTCCATTCCCTGGGCCTAGGTTTCATCTTTCTAAGCCTCATGCCTTGTCTTCTGGGTTCACGAGTCACCTATTTCCTGCATTCCAAAGAACAATATACCAAGCATAATCCCGCAAGATAAATAGGGCTCGAATAGGGCCGAAACACCGTAAAATGATAAGGTTTTCCATCAATGTGACGGACTACCTCTAAGTGAGTGCTCAACGTGTTTAGCCCTATAAATGGTCTAAAACTACCCAATAAAATCCAAAATTGTCATAAATGGGGGTTAAAACATTCACCGAAGCATAGTAAAGTTGACTCTCATCACAAACTCAGCAAGTTCAATGAGCTCGCTTGATCGCTCGTGAGTCTCACGACCACCCAAGATTCTCGCGATATCTCAAAGAGAGTCTGGCCGACAAATTGGTTTTATCGAATTTGTTACAAATGAATATATTCAAGTTAAGCCTTATTACTTGTTGCTAAATATGATACTAAGTATTGGATACTCATTAGTGTAAGTGTCTGTTGTTCAGTTGCTAGTTTCAGTAAGTTGATGTGCTTAATTATGCTAAGTGCAGAAAGTAAATGCAGAAAGTAAGTAGGCAATTTTATAGTGGTTCCAGGTGGTGTAATCCTGTCAGTTCACTCTTCTCCTATGATGTTGGAGGTAATTCACTAGAGATCTTTGAGGTTGCAGTTACAAAAATCCCTAAGTTGTCTATCCTTCACCAATAACTATGGCTTCACAAACTGAACACTCGGAATAGGTAGGATTGCTACTCTAAAGTCTTCCACTGGTCCTTGAAGGGTAGGATTGCCTCTTCACCAGCTCCACCACAAACAACAGTTCTTGACACCTAAGTGCTTCTCTGTCTTCAGCAGGTTTCTTATGAAAGAAAGTTTGAATCAAGTGAGTGATTCAGCTTTCAGCAGCTTGATCATGATGAAATGATCAGCAGCTTGGAATCTTCAAGTGTGTATACTTGATGTAACTTGATAGCAGGTTACACTTGAAGAATTTGGTAGATCAGTAGCTTTAAGTTCAGTAACGTCAGCAGGGTGATTTCTAGATAAGAATCTGATAGCTCAGGATTGATTGTTGTTTTTCTTTTCAATTTTAGTCATCTGCTTTCGTGATCGTGGGTCTTCTATTTATAGGTGAGAATCCTTGTGACTTATGTTTGAAATTCAAAACATAGCCGCTTTTTGATTTGTCCCCATCTTGACTTGCATTCGTGTCTCAGACATAGTAATCGACATCGTCGCTTACTTTTGACAGATTTTAATGTCCACCATTTGACTTGTTTCCATTGGATAAAGCTCTGAAACTTTCCATCGTCCCTTTAATCTTAACATTGATTTGTTGACAAAATCAAGAGTTGTTATTTGTCCTTATCCTTGTAATATTCTAATGTAACCTTTGATTAAATCAAAATATACATTCAACAGGTTCCTGTGTAATGTAAGTCTCATTGAAATGCTTGTCACCAACCGATCAAGTTTGTCGTGCTTATAAAACACTTCAAATTGATCGCTTTTATCTTTTATCTAACTTTTAATTGTGAAGTTAGATTACACCAATTAGAGAATAACTAAGTTCCAATTACCACCTAACTTATGGAACTTAGACCTTGTACACAAGGTATATGTATTCAGTTTAGGTCATCACAGACTTCCCTAAATTCTGATTCCATATCCTTGACTTTAAACACTAAGTTTGATCCCTTAGCCTTCAATAACTGAGTTTGAGCCTTCACCTTCGGGCCTTGCTGTGTTCCTAAACAAGTCTATCGACCTGTGTGCCTTATCGGCCGAGACACAGTCTCATTGATGAAAGTCAGCAGACCTATTACAGTGCTTGATTGATCAAACCTATACAAAGTCCAAACTCTAATAAGCCTATACATTTAATCTAGACAACTTTTTTCCTTTCCTCTATAACAGCTAGTCTGGCACTCATCACTAAAACTCAATATATGTCCAACAATATATGATTGGTTCTCTGCTATACCTAACCGCATCGAGACCCGGCATACAGTTTGTCGTTGGACTATGTACACGCTTTCAATCTAATCCTAAGATATCACATTACAAAACTGTCAAGAAAGTTTTCCGATATCTCAGGCACACACCCACATTGAGTCTCTGGTACTCTCAAGATTCATCAATTGCACTTCTCGCTTACAGCGATGCCGACTATGGTGGTTGTCATATTGAACGGAAGAGTACTAGCGGTACTTGTCAATTACTTGGGGACCGCCTCATCTCTTGGTTCTCTAAGAAGCAACCTAGTGTTGCCCTTTGTACTACTGAGGCTGAGTACGTAGCCTTGAGCAATTGTTGTGCTCAACTCCTCTGGATCGAACAACAGTTAGCAGACTTCAGCATGTCTATAGATTGTGTTCTGGTTTATTGTGATAGTACCAGTGCAATAGATCTTGCACACAATCCTGTTTTGCACTCCCGAGCCAAACACATAGACATTCGTTATCATTTTATACGTGACCAAGTGCAAAATGGTACAATATCTATTGAGTTTGTGCCAACTGCACATTTGGTAGCTGACATTCTCACGAAGCCTTTACCCCAGGCCTCGTTCGAAAAATTGCATAGTGACTTACATATGGTACCGTTATGATCCCTATTGCTTAGTTTACAAACTAAAGGGAGAAGTATGTATGTAGGGGGAGCTGTAATCATGGGGGAACGTAGAGGTATTTTGAAAATTAATCAAAATGGGGAGATTGTTGAGTTATAAGCCCCAGTTGCATGAAAGTTTGATTAATTTCCAAAAATGCCCCTAATGTGTGATTTTACTAAAATACCCCAGTGACTAACCGCCATGAAGTCAAAGCTTACATCATATGGCAACTCTTGTGTTTTTATAGGATTTATTAAATTTCTATAATTGATTATTAAGTTATTAATTTAATTTATAAAATTAATTTATTAATTTTATAGATCAAACAATTAATTTAACTAATCAATTCCAAAATATGTTATACTAGCCTAATTACCCGTGCATCATGCACGGGAGGGTTAGTTTATAAAACATTTTAACACAATCATAGTGTAATACAATACATTATAATTCAAAGAAATTCAAAGTTTATGAAATATAAAAAACACACGTCTTAAGTCATCGTACTACATTCATTGGGTAATAATAAAAGATGCTGAAGTGTTTTTTTATTGTACATAAAAGATGAACTTGATATCTCGTAGCCACCGAAACCGGTCGAAGTTATGAAGCACCTAAAATGATAGTTGAATAAGATTGCTTGATCTTAGGAAATTAGTATAAGAAAAACTGAATGGGTGTATTTGTTTTATACTTTTTTTAGTGATTTGTTTTTTTTTTTTTTTTTTTTGTTGTGAAGAAATAAATGAGATTAATATCTTCTTGGCGCACATTTCTTTTTGTTACAAAATGGGTCAAAAGGAATAAATGAATTGCAATCAAATTTTAATTTTGAAACAATTCCATGCATTTTAATTTGTGAATGAATGGTTTATGTGAATCACGCAATAAATAATAAAGACCATGCATTAAAATTTTAGTTTTTTTATCTTAAAAAATTAGTCTAAGAATAACTCAATGGGTGTATGTATTTTTTTATAATTTTTTAAGTGAATTGTGTATTTTCTTTGTGAAAGAATAAAGAATGATTTGTGCGAATCATTAATTAAATATGTTGTAATTTTTTTAAATGATTCTTTTGTGAAGAAGTAAATGAGAGTAATGGCCGTTTTGGCGCACATTTTTTTTGGATTCAAAATGGTCAAAAGAAATAAATAAGATGCATTAAATTTTTTGATGCACATTTTTTTTTAAATAAGAAATAAATAAGATGCATTAATACATGATGCGGGTTTGGGCAGGTAATTAGCGGGTTTGGTGTGGGTAATCGGGTAATTGATTTTAGACACCTTTGAAAACATATTAATATATAGATACTTTTCCATTCGGCCCTGCTTCTATTTGGTCTTGATCTATGTACATAGGTCCGGCCCAATTTCCTTTATTTATCCGTACCAAAATAATATAAACAAGGCTGGCCTCTTTCTCTATTTAAATTAATCCGGCCAAATATCTTTTTACTCTTCCAACCTTATTACCCCTAACCCAAACTTCACTCCCCAGTCATCCCTCTTTCAATTTTCTAAGACACCCTCTCTTCTCCTCTGTATCTATGAGAAACTGATTCTCAGTATCCTTTCCTTTAATGTTGTCCAGAAAATCTTCTGTCCGTTTCTCCACTCTCTACCCTTCTCCTTCCTTTTTTGGTTATCCCTCATGCTGAATAATCCTTAGAGAAATGCAGGAGACTTATTCTATGAAGGCTCCTCAAAATCGAAGCAACCATGTGACGAAAATCGGATTAGGAAGGCTTCAAGATGAAAGCTTGCACCTTTATTTCAAAATCATGATGATTCGAGCATTGACTGCTCCAATTTTCAGCGATTCTCTTGAAGAAACATAGAGGGTTCACTTTGTGATGGTTTCGAAGCTTAACGGTCGTATCTTTCCTTTTATTTGGTTAATATCAGCATTTATTTCTCTGATTAGAATTGATTTTGCCTGATCTTTTTCTTTTGGCCGATTACAGGTTACCCCATGACCGTTCTGGCTCTTCCATGGCATAAGATCTGTGCTTTTTGACCACATGTGTGATTTGGAGGATCTGCAGCCTTAATCTGAGGATCAAGCAAGGCAATCTTCTGATATCTGCATGTGATAGTTGATTCGGTGATGTCACCACCTAGATTGCTATGGTAAAATGGCTAAATCTTGTACCCTAGTCCGGTCTAGACAATTCAATTGAGGGTCCATTCACAATGAAGTTGAATTGCAATATGTTGAGGGTAAACAAACCTAATGATGGTCAAACCAATCACACTTTTTGATCCAATTCCGGTCTGTACTAGTATTGATTGGTTTGTTAAATCGATTCATACCTAAGACTGTGGTCAGGCCTGAATTAAAGATTTTTAAACCACTAAATCAACCTCTGTGTGCTGCCTGCAATTTGATTTTGGTTGATCAGCTTGGTTGGTCCGGTCACCCCCTAGTGGTTAAGTGTTTCTGTTTTCACTAATAGGTTTAGGGTTTCCTACCTTCCCTGTCCTATGAATAGCCACTCATACTAAAAAGATTTTGTATCAGTTTTACAAAAAGCAATCCCACTTTTCTACCTTCACAAGTTTTTCTCAAAAGTCCTTTGTGAAGTTAGTAGTGTGGTCTAGGGTTCACATACTTGCCTGAAGTATAATGCACTTGGCTAGAATCTCAGAGGAGTGTGTATAGCTTAAGGATTGGCTAAAGCTATACACAGGATTCTTGGATCAGCTTGTGTCCGTGTCTGTATCTGTGCACCTCATAGGAAGGTACTCATTTCAGATCTTTTTTGTTGCTTTTTAAACTGTTCAACCTGTTTTTCAATTAAGTTGTTACTTGAGCAGTCCTTTTAATTGAGTTTGAGTCTGTGTGATTTGATCTATGTTGTTGAGTATTGAAATCAGGAATCACCATTGAAAGCTTGAGTCAAGTTCTGGCCCTGATAGGATTCTGGCCCTGAGAGGATTCTGGCCTCATTGACTTATATTTCACTATGATCTGATTCTGTGTAAATCTAACACTCAGAAAAATCACTTACTTGCTGTGTTGTTGGTCCTGTTGAGTAGTAAAATCTGCTGAAAGTTTCTAAAGGCTAAACATGTGCTTTAAGGTTGTGGCTTCAGTTCTAATCTGTATATTCGATCACTAGAGTTGGTATTTGTACTTGACATTAAGAGTTCAGGATCTGCCCTCAATGAGGGTGGTTTGAAATACCTCCTCACCACCTGGTGAATAAGGTTGGCAGACTGAATTATTGATTCTATGCAAGTCTGCATTATCTGACTAAAACTTGGTTTTGAGTCTAGTGTCTTACTCCCATATCTGCTGGGAATTTTCAGTGTTTATATCCTTGGGATTTACATCTTGGAATTCTGCCCCTCTACTGTGCTTATTTTTTGAATCTTTGCCACAATCTGCTTATCTGTGCTGCCTACAAATCTGTTGAGAAATCTGAATTTTCAATTGAACACCTTGTAATAGGTTTTTATTTTGGCCACAGTTTGGACCTGCTGATCATTTGTGATGATTATAATATCGACCTTGTGAATGATCAAAGTTATAACTCAGATCGACCTTGATTCGATCAAGGTCAAACCGATTGATCAGTCTAGTCTGGTCCCTGCTTGTTGTGCTCACAGAAATCAGTGTAATCAGATTGAACTCAAGTGCTGATAAACCTCTAAGTTAAGTGTGTTTATCATCACTGAAACTCGTCTGATATTTTTCAGTCTGAGCAGTGCCCTTGACTGATCTAAGAATAAATTCTTCTTAAAAATGTTTGATCAGTCCCAACTGTAACACTCTGTTATCCCTATTTTTTTAATTCAGCTCTGTAAAACTCTCTGAACCTGTAGACATTCCAAATTTGATCATATATAAATTCTTGGGATTTTTTTTGTTTTAATTACTTGCGCTTTTGTGTGTACTGAATTGTTTTAATCTTAATTGCTGGTTAATAAACAGTTTAATCGTAAATAATTAAAGTGACTGAATTCACACTTAGACATTTTTTTTCATCCCTACAACTATTGATAACCTAGGTAATACACAATCGAATAATCTTGTTAAATAGCTTCTGGTTTAACAAATTAGTAATTGTGTACTATATTTACTCCAACTTGTATACTTTATAATAAATCAAAAAAGTGGTATAAATACCAACATTCTATTCAACCCCCCCCCCCCCATTCTATAGTGTTTTACGCGCATTATCGATCCCACAAAGAAAGATAAAAGATTACCATCAGGGAAGAGAGGAAGAAGAAGAAGAAAGAGCTAGAAGAAGACACTAGATCAGCATACTCTTTTACATTTATTATCACTCTGTTGATCTTAGTTGTATTAATTTTTGAACATATTTGAACATCAATGATAAATCAATAAAATTTGATCTGTTTTTGTGTTTTATCTTTTTGCTTTGCTGTAAGGCGGGTATTGGCATCATCACTAAAAATGGGGAAATTGTCAGACATATTTTAGTTTCAATTATGAGTGCCAGACTAGCTGTTATAGAGCAAAGGCAAAAAGATGTCTAGATTAAATGTATAGGTTTACTAGAGTTTGATCTTTGTATAGGTTTGATCAAACAAGCACTATAAAGAGGTCAACTGACTTGTCAGCAGACCTATCCTAGTCAGTAGAGTGTCTAGGACTGTAGAGTCAAGGAACCTGCTGATGATTGAAGAGCCAGGGTTCAAACTCAGTAATGAAGGCTAAGGGATCAAACTTAGTAGTTAAAGTCAAGGATATGGGATCAGAATTTAGGGAAGTGCGTGATGACCTACACTCGATCACATATACCTTGTGTTGAAGGTCTAAGTTCCATTTAAGTTACGTGAAGATTGGAACTTGGTTATGTTTAAATTGGTGTACTCTAACTTCATAAACAAAAGTTAGATAAGAAGCACTCATTGAAGTGTTTAATAAAACACAAAGCAGACTAAAAGTTAGCCGACATCCGTGTACATCAACAAACTTACTCAACATGTGTCTCATTGAATGTATAATTCGATGTAATCCATGATTTTCTGAAAGATTAAATAGATAAGGATGATTTACAAGCATTGGATCATTCAATCAATCAATGGTCATGATAAAAAGGACGTTGTAAAGAATGCAGGACCATATCAAATGCAAATAAATCATTGGTTGGCAGTCTGGACTGTCAGAAGGACAATGACAGTGTCAGAAAGTACATCAGAAGTATTTTTAGGAATATTCAGTAAAATCCTACAACGGTTATCACTCAAATTCAAATTCAAATGACAGGATCTACACCTATAAATAGAAGACTCCTGATTCAGATTGAAAGAAAAAGAAACGAGAATTTACAAAAGGCAATCAAATTTTTTAGCAAGAATTCTGTTAAGAGCAATCTGACCCTGCTAAGCTAAATTGAACTATCAATTTACTGATCAAGTTTTTCTTCAAATGTTTCCTGCAAATCAAGACTTATTCAGTTTACACACTTGAAGAACTAAGGCTGCTAATTCATTCATCCTGATCAGAAGTCTACTGAAAGCAGAATCACTTTCTTGATTCAACCCTTCTTTTACAAGAAGTTTACTGAAGACAGAGAAGCACTTAGGTGTCAATGACTATTGTTTGTGTGGTGGAGCTGGTGAAGAGACAATCCTACCCTTCAGGACCAGTGCAAGACTTAGGAGCAGCAATACCACCTGTTTCTAGATTTCAGTTAGTCATTGGTCAAGGACAAACAGTTTGAAGATTTCTGTAACTACAAATCCAAAAGTATCTAGTGAATTTCCTCCAACATCATAGGAGAAGAGTGGACTGACAGGATCACACCACCTGGAACCACTATAAATCTTGCCTACTTTACTTTACAGCACTTACTTTTTGCAATTACTTTATTTGAATGCTTATCACATCAAACCTACTGAAATAGCTATTGAATTGCACTACTGCGTATCTAATATTTGGTATCATATTTAATCAACAAGTAACAATGCTTAATCTATTAATTCCGCTGCAACAAACTCTAGAACTTTAATAGTCGCTAGACTATCGATAGTCAACAGATCAGCCGATAGTCGGCAGATCATCGACCTTTGCTTTGAGTTTCGTCAACTCCAAAAAGTTTTATGTGTTAATTTTATTCACCCCACCCCCCTCTAAACTTAACCAAAGCCTTTTCAAGGGGTGAACAAAAGTTTTGCTAATGATCAAATCCTAAGCCAGTTTTGTCTCCATATGGCTTTCCAGGTTTGAACTGAACTCTAGATGTTGGATTTGCTGGTGAATCAGAGACATTTATTGCTTCAGCTATGTCATCTTGATTTTCAGTAGATCTAACTTCTTGTGTTCCACTTCTAGACTGGACAATGTATAGTGCAGCGTTCAATCTCAAAATTTCAGCTTTCAATAATTCTTTTTCCTTGTTGACATTCTCATAAATCTTTTGAATTTCCTCAAATTCGTTCATGAGTATGTCTAAGGTTACATTGAAATCAGAATCTCTATGATTGTTTATGGAAATGGAACATGATATAGACGTGGAAACATTTACCTCTTAACAATTAGTGAGTGTCGGATCATTTTCAGTCATAGCTTGCTTTTCTTTGTTCAGTATGAGTGGATCTCTCATTGTCTCAGCTCTGAATAGAATGATTTCTTCATCATTTTCAATGTGAATCCCGGGTGAGAAACTCAATGGTATGATTTGAGTCATTTCTGGATCATCTTGAGCAATCTCCTTGCTTGAATTCATTTATGGATCTTCAGTTAACACTTCAAGCAATCTTTCTTTGGTATCAGCAACTAATGCCTGCAATTTGTCCTCATTAATGAGCAATCAAGTAAGCTTCTAAAGCGATTTTTTGAGTCCGTGATGTAAGTTTAAACACTTTTGAAAACTGAAACCAACAAACTGATGTGATATTAGTGATTTCAAACAAACTGATGCTGTGAAGCAGTAAGATCTTTCCAGTGTAGAAGAACCCACTCCGATACCAATTGTTGGTCCCCAGGAAAAGGCTATGCACAAGTTTATATTGGGGTGAATAAAATTGTCACCAAAACTTAATACTTGAACAAAACTAGGTTCAGTTAAAACTTGTGTGGAGTTAAGCTAATTAAACTGAGTATAGGTCAACTGAGTTAACTGGCAGCGAAATGTATTTTAAAGCCTTTTTAATAAATTAACAGTTTATAGTATGATTTGAAATATGTTGTGTTGACTCAGTAACTGGTGTTTAACTAAGTTTGTGTTATGATGGATTATGCAATGATAAGATAAACAAGCAATCACAACAATAAGTGCTATAAATAAAATGCGTAAAGTAAATAGCACAAAACGATAGAGGTTCCGTGTGGTGTAATCTCGCCATCCTCTCTTCCCTATGATGTAGGAGGAAAAACTTCACTAGAACTTCTTGAGGTAGATCGGTTACAAAAAGTCCTATACAATAGTACTTGGAAAATCCCTATATCTTCACTAACAACACAATCAAAGAATAGGTCGGATTGCCGATCTCCAATCGCTTCACTGGTCCTTAGAGGGTTGTATTGCCTCTTCTCCACTCCACCACAAACATAGTCTTCCCGATCGCACCTCAACCGCCCTTCACACCTTCTTGGTGTTTCACAATCATAACCTTTGAATAAACAAAGTTGAGACTTGAATCAAAAGATGATTAAGCTTAATAGCTCTGCTTTTATTCTAGTGTTGTGGATCTTGATGTTTTATTGAATGCTTCAAACACATAGAAGAAACTTTTGATCTTGATCTTACAATTATGAATTTAGAATGAGTTCTTTCCCCTTATTCTTGATTTTTCACAATGAATTAATTTTTAGAACTCCATACTTCTTCGTGAAGTATAAGTGATCTATTTATAGGGGTGTTTCCAACGTTTGAATTTGAATTCTCATAGACGTTGGTGGTCCTTGTATGTCAGATGTATGTTTGTCCTTTTTGACATGACAGTCATTCATCCAATTGAAATACTTGATTTTTCAACGTTCCGATTCTTCTTCAGTTTTGGTATTGGATGACTTTATCTATATCAGGTTTTTGGGCATCTCAGTTTTGGCTTATACTGAGCTTTCAGTTTATAGAGCATTAACTCAGTTTTCACTCTTCTTGAAAACTGGGTACTCTGTATTCATCTGATCATTATTGACTTGATCAAAGTACACCATATTAGTTCATATCTTCTAAGATATCATTGTCCTTATGTATCTTAGGTCTTCATACATGATCTATAAAGTCAGTTCAGGCCATCACAGACTTGCCTGAATTCTAACTTTCCAGTCTCGGATTTAGTCTTCATAAACTGAGTCTGAACCCTCAGTTCTTCAATCCTCAATAACTGAGTCTGTGTCCCTCAGCCATCATTACTGAGTTTGAACCCTCCACCTTCAGATTTTATAGACAAGCCAACTAAGTCTGTTCCCTCCAAACTTACCTACTTCCATTTCACTTATAATAAAGTCAGCTGAGTTTCAACCCTCATTTTGTGAACTGACTTTATTAAGTCCTATCTATTACAGTGTTTGTCTGATTTTAACCTATACAATAATTAGACTCTATTAAAACTTATACATTCAATTCAATACATCTTTTTGCTTTGCACTATAACAGCTAGTTATGGCACTCCATCAGTGGGTTTAAACAAATAAATAAACAAGTGATGAATCATCATCAAAACATAAATTTTATTTCCAACAAGGTCTATCGTAGCAGAGTAATGGCGAGTCAAGGTCGAATCCCAAAGAGACTCGTAAGGTACGTTTAATTCAGATCGAGTGTCACAGTTGCGGTCTACGACCAAAAATGTAGCAGAAAAGTAAACATTGGTGTCAATCAACACACAAGATTATGCAAGTTCAGCAAAAGCATACAAGAGTTTCTAATGTATTAGTCTAATTATGATTTATTAGTTATTTCTCCCAATATATGAACTGATCTACCCCGTGGTGAATTTTAGATCTTAAACAGATACGAGTGCTAATCCCTAATATTACGCTGCTTCCATTGAAAGGACAGTAGGTGCCTATGTGCAATTAACCTCCTTCGTTGATTGTATTAATTCACATGCAATAAGAATCAGGACAAGCCGGTTAAAGACCGAAGACCTCCCTAAGCAGCTATCATGGATTGACTAGCACGTTCTTAAGGATCGATCAAGACTATGTCCGAACTAACACTTCACTTTATTGTCCTTCATGTTAATTTACGATGACATGAAAATAGTTGATCAGGCTACAAACATGTAAATTAAATCTGGCAATCAGACATAGCTGGCGCCGATTATCATGAACTAGAATTTACTAGGTATTCAGATTCAGCGATATAGACCGTCATAGATCTAAAGACAGCAACCACTATTTCATGATTTCTTCACCAACGATTCAGATCTATACATATATAGGGTAAACAAAACTAACTACTACATAACTAGCTAATAAGAACAATCAAAACACACTAATCACAACAAAAGAACAACAGATCTACATCTAGAGAAAGCCAGAAAACCATGCCCTCCACAATGAGCGTAGATCTTCTTCAGATATCTCCCTAAGAGGCAAATCCGTCAGATTCGTGACTAGAACTCATAAATAAAGAACAAAGAACTTTCATTGCATAATACTTCTCGAGTGAAAATGGAACATTGAATTCGAGGCCTGATACCTCTTATTTATAGTGTTATAACCGACTTAGCTATCCCTAGAAACTACCCCTCATCCATGAAAACACTTTTTTGAAGGTTTTGGAACTCACGCGAACTACGGCTACCCCTCCAAAGCAAGCGGTGGTGTTTTGGTCTTTTCTCTTCCGCCGACTTAAATGAAGGTTCTAGAGCACCCTAGGCCAACTCTTCATCCGATCAGTTCATAATTCTTCCAAACACTCGCCCAATTCTCGATACACGAAAATAATCACATAATACACGAAATAATATCGAATCGGGGAATATAAACGTTAAATGGAAATTACTTGACTCATGAACCCAAAATATGACATTCACTTCAAATGGTTCATATAAACGTTCGAAAACAACTACTTTTAGCTTAGAATGGGTGAAATGTTGATGCCGTAAAATATATCAAATGTCATTAATAAATACTGATTACATTAATGAGTTTTCATTAACGTAAGTGTAACGGCCCGCTTCCGGATACCGAGCCCTCATCCGGAAGAGAAACATTCGGCGCTTATAGCATTAAATAAATCTAATATTATACGCAAGCCTGTACGTCGTCGTATCAAATAAAAGGAAACGGAAGCTAAAAAGACTCGGGTAAAAACGTAAAAGCTACTATGAACGGAAATTTACCATACTAAAGATAGATAGTTAAGATTACAATGATGAAAAACACAAGGACTTATACAATACGATGCCTTCAAAGTAGAAGTACAACAAATCTAAGAGAGGAAATACAACCGGTCTAATACAACCTTTACAAAGAAAATAATCTAGAAGCTTCGTCAAGACTTTAAGTATTCAAAGGCCGTCGTCTACACTTCATCAACATGTTCGTCTTCTCACCCCATAATGCATACAAAAGAAAATGCAAAGGAGGTAAGTAAAAAGTACTTAGTAAAAGTGAGAAGCTACGAGAACAATTAAGATTTATAAAGAAAATATATTATTGTGTGACCGACTCAATCTAGGGTTCATTCCATGCCCATCGACACGTCATGACTATACGTTTCCAGCTTAACTTATCTTTGTTACCTCATTACTCAAGGACACAATGCATGGTGAAAATTCCACCACGAGATATACTTGCCAACTACGGTGATTAGCACCGGTTGTCCCGGGATCTCCCCGGTATGCATATACGTTCGATGGATTTCCTCCACTACCCTTCAGCCTTTTGAGCCAGTAGCGTTGTCCACCTTTTATGAACGTATCAAATCGCCGATTTGAATCAGTGCCTAACCAAGAATAGATGATGTTTTAGCTTTTACTACACTTATGTAATTATTAATGTGAATTAACAAGTGACCTAAGTGTTTTCAAGTAATCTCCCTCACAAATACTACTCTCTTCCTAGACCACTAGACACGGACAAGTCCTAGCAATTACACAGACATTGATGAACTCTAGTTCATCAAAGCACAAGCCCTTTCATGCCCTTCCGACGGATCCGAACTTCAAATCCCTTTAAGAGTACATTCGGTGTTTTAACTGAACGAATCAGAAGTTCAATCGAGGCTTGTTCATGTTTATCCAATATTATCATATCATAAATAAGGGTTTAAAACTATAATAACATGATTAAGAAGCCTGAAACCAAGCTGAAACGATAAAACAGTAAAAACAAGGTAAAACAGGTCAAACGCCCGTTTGACATCCTATGGACGCCCGTTTGGCATCGAACGCCCATCCACTAAACCCCAAACGCACGTCCGTCAAAAACAGCTACATCCTGAATCAAAATTCTGACCTCAAATGCCCGTTTGCCTAATGCAGACGCCCGTCCGAGTTACTTGGGTCTCAGACGCCCGTCTGCCTAGTGTAGACGCCCGTCCGACTGGGTTTTTTCTCAAAACGCTAAAACCTTCAAAACACGATCTCTAAACCGTTTCTAACCTAATTAACATCAAATTAACCCCTATAGAACACCGAAAAACATATCTAATCAAACTATAGCATCTATGATCATTGATCAACGAAAAGACACATCTTTCTATCATCCAAACACCTTAAAACTTGATCTAAACCTTATAAACGATAATTGGAATCATAGGAAGAGCCTCTTACCTTATTTGCTTGCAAAACCGACAGCAAAACACCAAGCAACTGCATCAACTGTTGATCCTCAACCCCAAAACCTATGTGATCAACAAGAAACCCTAAAATCCTATTTCTTTGCAGAAAAACGAAAATGAAAAAGCCTGTAAAACTGAAGATTACCTGGGTTTACTGCTGTGAAACTATTTTTAGATTATTCTATGCTTCAAGACGATCGTTTCGACTACTCACGGCTGCGAAACAGAGCTACGGATTAAAAGATACGAATTTTTTCAAGAATCGAACTCTACGAACACCAAAACTAGGGTTAAACTGAAAACTTACGGAATCGAGAGATGTTATTTTCCAAAGTTGCGTCTCGTCGTGCTGATCACTTTTCTCTCCTGCGGCATCTTGAACAGATGAACGGATTGATCACATGGTTGAAGTTTACGTTCTCCATTTATCTGGCATCTTCTGCGTTGGTTTTTTTCTCTGTTGCCGCCGTTCCTCTTTTTTTTTTTTAGAACATGTGCACCAGCTTAATGAATTAAATTTTGGGATTATCTCCTTTTTATAGCCATTTAATTAAATCCCTTAATAAATAACTAAATCCTTTAATTAATTCCTTTTCACTTAAATAAATGGGACAAATAATAATTAGGTCGTAGTAAATACACCCAATGACTATTTTACCCTTTTACGAAAAGTCGAGATGTTACATTCCTTCCCCCTTAAGAGGAGTTTCGTCCTCGAAACTCGAATGTAACCGAGAGGTACTTGAACTCTGGACTTTACGAAACGTTTCTTCTTCTAACTCTTACAGTCTTCTTCTCCTTCCATCTTCCCAACTCTTCTACTTGTTTTGAGCTATCTCGAGGTGGCGACGATCTGCTTCAATCTTTTGTTGGCTTGCTGTATCAACTCTGGTCTAATATTCTGTTGTCGCTCCACTTCATCCCAGAAACTCGTGTTCTTCTATCTCTATCTTCATGAAAGATCTCCAGCAGTATTGTTCCAATTCTTGTACTTCTTGGTCGCTCTGAGAGGAATTGCAATTGTCATCTCGAGGTTTTCATTCTTCATTGTCCTTCCCAATCTTCCGCAATCGGAATCCCAAAGCTGATTTCCGCTACCAACGGTTGCTATCTTCATCTAACTCATGACCAATGGCTGGTTGGTTCTAACCACGCACTCACTTATAACCGGAAACAACTGGATCCTTTTCTTGCTTCTTTTACGAACTCATCGACTGCCTCGAATCTTGCAATCATCGGTTCAGCACTCTTTGCTTGCTCCTGCTGAACTATACTCGGAAAGCTGAATCTTCCCGGCCGAAACTGCGCTTCTAGCACACTTGACTTCTTTCGATCTCAACTTCCATCATGGCACCACAAGCTTGCTGAAGAACTACAAGGATTCTGGCGGTAGTGTTTCTGAGACTTCTTAGGGAAATGAGAAGCATGCATCTGCCCCCTTTCTCTCTCTGACGGTCTAGTCCAATTCTCATGCCAAGGGAGTTAGCTTGGAGAACAAAAGAAGTTGAAAAGTAACAAGTTGAGTACCAGGGTGTATGTCAACTAGGTAAGCCAAGGAAGGGTACAATGCACTTGAAATAAGAAAGGTTGCTTGGGTTACTAGCAAAACAAGAAAAATCCGCGTTGAGGAAAGTTGAAGTTGGTTCTGGAATGAAGAAAGAGGCACTGTATCATAATACAAAATATGGCCACCAGAAGGACAACAAAAGAACACATTGCAGATGGAATTCTTTTGAGAGAGTGGAATTCTACAAGATACGGTGGTCTACAAGGACTTCAGAGGCAACTTGGAAGAATGGTAATAGGCTTTCATATAAGCCTTTAGAAAGTGGAGACGTTAGAACATCACCAGATGGACTTGAAGATATTCTCAATGTATGAAAAGAGAACACCGAGCTTGAGAACATTATGAAAGTGACCTTGATTGTTAATTATTTGGTTAACAAAGATGGATGTTGGCGAACTAGAAAAATCTTCAGTTCACATGAGTTTCGTAAGGGAAACATCACACAACAGAAAAGCAAAGTAAAGGTGCAAAGTCGAGCACCAGAAGGACTAGAAAGATAGAAATCAAAAGAGAGCAAGAATCTCATCATGAAGGAGCCATGGAGACAAAACGAGTACACCAAAAGGTCTCAGAATAAGATAAACACTTGTCAAGAAGTGTCCAAGTTTGCAATAGTCAAAGAGGGGTTATTTCAAGATTTAAGGGAAATTAGAAATTTCCCTCAAGGAATTGTAAGGGAAAATCAAAAGTTTGAATAATTAAGCGTCAAACAAGATTTTTAAGTGTAGAAGAAATGACACTTTAGAATTGTCGGGTAAGGTTTGATTTCAAAGAATTAATTCAAACTTTCAAAGGAAGTTTAAATGATCATTGACGACTCAAATAAAAGGTTCAATGTTGCACTACTCGAGAGGAATAGTACACTGCCAAGGAATAAATGCTCGAGGTTATTCCCCGTGTGGAAATGAAACGGTTAAAATAAAATAGACTTTCAACCGTGTAACAAAATTGTAGTAAACGCCAAAACAGAAAGTGGAAAGTCAAAATGATGTATATGGCGGTTCATGGCTCTAAATGGCCCGAAAGAGATTTAAATCAAGCGCATAAGGTGCAATAACAACTGAAATGGAGATCAAAAGTTTAGGAACTCAAACGTCGGTTGGCTAAATAAGTTCGGAAGGCACATTGGAAAAGGCTACCTTCTGCTTGAAACTAGCTTAGCATAAATTGCTAGAAGGTTAAAGATAAGTAACTGAAGCGGAATGTAATGATAGGCTTAAAAAAATATGACCAACAAACGAAGATATGCATACCTTAAAGGAACAGGCAGCATTAGGTGAAATAGTTACAATATCGACACTACCCATAGGAGGGGAGCTGATAATAGACACAAATAAGAAAAATGTTCTGACATCAGAAGGCTTAGTCAATTTTGAATTTGAAAGGAAAGATGGGAGTGCAACAATTTAGAACTTTGAAGAGAATTTGTTTCTTGATTTGGAATAGTAAGAAAGAATGAATTTGTTCAAAAGAAGGGCTTATGGAGATATGTTTCGGAGATAATTCATGACACCAAGCAGAGAGGATTTGTTGCGTTTTAAGATCTCAAGTGAGGGATTACATGAGAAACAAATTACCAGAAAAAGCATAATTATAAGAGGGAACGAAAAGGGACTGAACATCAAACATGGCAAGCTGGAGGATAGCATCTTGATTCTTGTTTACAACTGCAAAAGAAACTATAACGTTAGCTTTATAAGCATCCTACTAAAAGGTTTAACTCAGAAGGAGATCAAAATTCAGTGAAATCCTAAACATAACAATCGTAACTTACTACCCTCTTAGCCCAAACCCTAAGTCAAAGAGGTGAGAATTCCTTTTAGGTTGCTGTGTAAGATTTTTTACTCTAGATCTGACATTATCAATTTGTACAGAACAAACGAAGAAGAATTTGAGCATGATCCAAAGAGAAAAGATTTATATACCGGAGTTTTCCAGGTGATATAAAAATATTAGAATTTTTGAATGAAGATAAGTTGGTCAAAAACAGTTATTTCTGACGATTGCACAAGCTGCCAGAATTTTCAGATTAATAAACACTGTGTTGAATTGCAAATCGAGATCAAACGAAAGAGAATCTGAACTTAATTCCAAAATAAAAGTTGTAGATAAAATTGTTGTCTGAAACATATAAAAAATTCAGGTCATTTGAAGATGTTTAACCTGTTCAAAATAGAAGAAGAAGTGAAGGTGCTGCTACAGATTTTCTAGTCAGAGTGTCCGGTATAAACATGAATTTTATGAATAATCCATAATGATTATCGAGTTGGTGTAAAAAGAGAAATTGTAGATAAGACATAATTCTACTTTGGTGAAAATTTGCAGAATTTTTGGAGTATAGAGAGACAGTCTTATTTTAAAGGGAAAACACAGAAACAAAGCATTCACTCATGTTGGGTAAATCCAAACACGAGGACAATGAAAAGTATGTGCCAAAGTAAGAGATTTTTAACACTATGAGTTGAAACGGCGGAGGAGTACATGGAAATAATAGAATTACACATGGAGTTCATGTAGAACCATCTCAAGCAAAGCAAAGGTCAAAGAATGTTGATGAACTCAACGAAGTGATAGTGAAAAGAGAAAGTGGAGGACTTGTAGAGCTGAATCAAATATCATTCTCTACAAAGTTAGGCCAAGATAAAAGTAAACTTAGATATTCATGTGTAGAGAAGGTGAAGAGATTTCAATAGAGAAGTTAAGGAAATCAACCAAGAGGACCTCGACTTTAAGGTGTAGGCATAAGACTCCGATCCCAAAGCTTTACTTAAAAGGGGTTTCGCTTAACCCTATGAGACAAGTTACGGTTTGGAAACTTCAAAAGAAGAAAGAGTTTCTACTAAGGATACTAGGAGAAACAAAACTGAGGTGATCACATAAAAGATGTGAACGGAGAACTCAACTTAACCTCCGTCTAAGATGACTCTAGACACTTGGTCCTAATGCAACCTAACCACGGTTTAAGGATTCTTAGTCATACGAGTATTACCACCAAGCTCAAGTTCTAAAAGGTCTAAAGGATTCTTATCTTAGAGGAAGAGATGCCTAGAACAGAAAGGACGCTTCTCTCTGATACCAACTATAACGCCCCGCTCCCGGATACCGAGCCCTCATCCGGAAGAGAAACGTTCGGTGCGTATAGCATTAAATAAATCTAATATTATACGCAAGTCTCTACGTCGTCGTATCAAATAAAAGCAAACGGAAGCTAAAAAGACTCGGGTAAAAACGTAAAAGCTACTATGAACGGAAATTAACCATACTAAAAATAGATAGTTAAGATTACAACGATGAAAAACCCAAGGACTTATACAATACGATGCCTTAAAAGTAGAAGTACAACAAATCTAAGAGAGGAAATACAACCGGTCTAATACAACCTTTACAAAGAAAATAATCTAGAAGCTTCGTCAAGACTTTAAGTCTTCAAAGGCCGTCGTCTACACTTGATCAACATGTTCGTCTTCTCACCCCACAATGCATACAAAAGAAAATGCAAATGAGGTAAGTACAAAGTACTTAGTAAAAGTGAGAAGCTACGAGAACAATTAAGATTTATAAAGAAAAGATATTTAATCGTTTAGTTAGTGATCTTTGTGTGACCGACTCAATCTAGGGTTCATTCCATGCCCATCGACACGTCATGACTATACGTTTCCAGCTTAACTTATCTTTGTTACCTCATTATTCAAGGACACAATGCATGGTGAAAATTCCACCACGAGATATACTTGCCAACTACGGTGATTAGCACCGGTAGTCCCGGGATCTCCCCGGTATGCATATACGTTCGATGGATTTCCTCCACTACCCTTCAGCCTTTTGAGCCAGTAGCGTTGTCCACCTTTTATGAACGTATCACATCGCCGATTTGAATCAGTGCCTAACCAAGAATAGATGATGTTTTAGCTTTTACTACACTTATGTAATTATTAATGTGAATTAACTAGCCACCTAAGTGTTTTCAAGTAATCTCCCTCACAAATACTACTCTCTTCCTAGACCACTAGACACGGACAAGTCCTAGAAATTACACAGACATTGATGAACTCTAGTTCATCAAAGCACAAGCCCTTTCATGCCCTTCCGACGGATCCGAACTTCAACTCCCTTTAAGAGTACATTCGGTGTTTTAATTGAACGAATCAGAAGTTCAATCGAGGCTTGTTCATGTTTATCCAATATTATCATATCATAAATAAGGGTTTAAAACTATAATAACATGATTATGAAGCCCGAAACCAAGCTGAAACGATAAAACAGTAAAAACAAGGTAAAACATGTCAAACGCCCGTTTGACATCCTATGGACGCCCGTTTGGCATCGAACGCCAGTCTACTAAACCCCAAACGCCTGTCCATCAAAAACAGCTACATCCTGAATCAAAATTCTGACCTCAAACGCCCGTTTGCCTAATGCAGACGCCCGTCCGAGTTACTAGGGTCTCAGACGCCCGTCCGACTGAGTTTTTTCCCAAAACGCTAAAACCTTCAAAACATGATCTCTAAACCCTTTCTAACCTAATTAACATCAAATTAACCCCAGTAGAACACATAAAAACATATCTAATCAAACTATAGCATCTATGATCATTGATCAACGAAAAGACACATCTTTCTATCATCCAAACACCTTAAAACTTGATCTAAACCTTATAAACGATAATTGGAATAATAGGAAGAGCCTCTTACCTTATTTGCTTGCAAAACCGACAGCAAAACACCAAGCAACTGCATCAACTGTTGATCCTCAACCCCAAAACCTATGCGATCAACAAGAAACCCTAAAATCCTATTTCTTTGCAGAAAAATGAAACTGAAAAAGCCTGTAAAACTGAAGATTACCTGGGTTTACTGCTGTGAAACTATTTTTAGATTATTCTACGCTTCAAGACGATCGTTTCGACTACTCACGGCTGCGAAACAGAGCTACGGATTAAAAGATACGAATTTTTTCAAGAATCGAACTCTACGAACACCAAAACTAAGGTTAAACTGAAAACTTACGGAATCGAGAGATGTTATTTTCCAAAGTTGCATCTCGTCGTGCTGATCACTTTTCTCCCCTGCGGCATCTTGAACAGATGAACGGATTGATCACACGGTTGAAGTTTACGTTCTCCCTTTTTATGGCATCTTCTGCGTTGGTTTTTTTCTCTGTTGCCGCCGTTCCTCTTTTTTTTTTCAGAAGATGCGCACCAGCTTAATGAATTAAATTTTGGGATTATCTCCTTTTTATAGCCATTTAATTAAATCCCTTAATTAAATAACTAAATCCTTTAATTAATTCCTTTTCACTTTAATAAATGGGACAAATAATAATTAGATCATAGTAAATACACCTAATGACTATTTTACCTTTTACGAAAAGTCGGGATGTTACAGTAAGTCATAAATGAGGTTGATTAATAAGGAAATCCATATATAAAAATTGCCCACAGAATGGAAAGAAAAGAATGTACAGAAAACATATGAACAAAGACACTTCATTGCATACGTAGCTAGAATTGTAAAGAGAGAATACGAGACACTAGTAAGTTCGCCGTTTCGTTTCAATTGTAGTGATGTTTTGAACAAAAGTAAGACGGTTGTATCTTAGGAGACGATTTCGAATACCGTGAGCATTGTAGCGGTGCAATATCGTCTTACGGACAGAGTTCTATACTCGCCTCAGTCTAAATTTGGTTTGCATATTTTTTTACTTTGATAATTATTTTCTTTGGTCCGGTAATCTCTTACCGTGGCAAGGCTTTAACTGTGTTTGTGTCTTTATAATTTTACCACTAATAGATCAATATGTCCCAACATTTCAATTATCAATGCCTCTAATCCTGGGTCACTATCAACCTGTATCCTGTAAATATCAACAACAATATCGCGCATAACTTCTGTAAGATAAAATAGGTATAAAATATGCAACAATTCACCAAAAATGACGAGATTTTTGGACTAATTGTCTATGACCGCAAAGTGAATGTGATGGTGAAAATGCATCATAAATCACTCAAACTATCCTAAAAGTGTATCAAATGAGTCATAAATAGGACCTAAATCATGTATAAAATGATAGTTAAGTTGACTCTTATCAGAAGACACCGTTTTGATGATCGCGGATGGACGTAAATTACCATCTACATCACAAGAAAAGGAAAGGAACAAGAAAATTAAGTTAATGGGGGAAATTTCTTATGGGCCTGCAGAAACGAAACCCTTATTAATCGGAAATGTAGGTTTAGTTATAGATGTCGTGATCGGCAAATATTTGGTAAATTGAATATGTATTGATACCATACAGGAAGTGGAGTTAAAATCATGTACAATAATACCTTATAATCAATTAAGTATGCTCCAAAGGACCTAAAGCAGGTGCCATAGCTTTTATTGGATTTCCAAGAAGAAAGATACAATATATGTGAGCGATCAAATTAAAGACCATATTCGGGAAAGACGGTCAGACCACGACTTTGGAAATAACTTTTATGGTTATGGAAGGCTCTTCACCATACAATGTCATAATGGGAACTGTTAAAACACAGATGAGAAACTTGCAGTTTAAGAAAGATAAAACGGAAGCAATGCAAACATAAAGTATGCCGGAAATTGATAAAAACATGTAAAAACAATGAGAACACGGAGATTTAACGTGGTTTCCGGCATTGTGCCGACTACTCCACGGACAGGAGATATTTTATTATGCACAAAGTTACAAGATATTTCACACACTTGTGAAATTAACACTCTCTTGAAAGACACACTTTGCATTGATTACAACATTGGTATTTAGAGGCACAAATCCCTAACCCTAACCGTCATAAGATCTTTGTCGAAATTGTCATAAATACCCCAGATGTGGACCCCGGCTTCAGTTGTTATCAACCAGATGAAACTCAGTTCAAACTGACTTTCCAGACTTGTAATCAACTGCTCAGATGTAGAACTCAGCTATACTCAGTAAAACTTAGCAGACCAAAACTGATTGCTGATTTCAGAAGAAACTCAGTTGCACTTAATCAAACTGACTTTCACAGAACTTAATATACTTTACTAAAACTGATCATCATTCTCAGTTTCAGTTTCACAGATTAGTTCCACCATTTTATTCATCAGTTTAGAGATCAAGTCACCAAATCTGACAAATCTTCACCTTGACTAGAACTCTCATTCACAGTCAATCAGATTGCATAACTAGATGTACTTGTACCAGATGCATTCGTCAATGCCAGGATGTACTTGTACCGGACCTCTCCATAGAATCCACTCATTTGATCTACCCTCAACTGAGTATCCATATTTCAGTTTATAAGCTTTGAATATTCAGCAAGTCCAGACACAACTGAAACTTGTTCTGCGTTGAACTGGTTTAGTGAACATGTCAGCAGGATTCTCCTTGGTGCTGATCTTCCTCACTCCAACCCTCTTCTTATTTCTCAGAAAATGATACCGGACATAAATATGCATGGTTCTCTCATGATGAACCTGATCCTTAGCTAGACAAATTGCACTCAAACTGTCACATTAAATCTCAGCTTGATCCTAATGTAGCCCCAAATCACAGACTAGTCCCTTCAACCAGATACCCTCCATGGCTGCTTCAGTAAGAGCCATATACTCGGCTTCAGTAGTTGATAAGCCACTATTTCCTGAAGAGTTGCTTTCTGATCGGGGTCAATCAGGTTATAAAATACTTGACTACCATAAACCAATACTAGCAAGAGGACTAGGCCCATCGTAGTATAGCTATAGTGAATCAAGGTCGATCCCACGAGGAACCAATTGTGGATCATCTTATATACAAACAATTAATTAAACATGTCAAGGACATATGAGAGGCGGTCTACGACCAACATAAGACAAGAAAAGTAAAGACACGACTCGACACAACGTAATTAACCTCCCCAATTATAGTCTTAATCGTTTGGACCTAGATAATTTATATAATAAATCGAACTTATTAATCGTCAATCCGCTTGTATCTATCTTAGATTGGCTACGGAGTCACCCTCTTAAACTTGACTTAGCACCGGTTAGGTTGCTAGATCAGCGTGCTACATTACGTGACTTCACCTTTTGGGTATCCATCTCATATAACTTGCACGCCATACGACACTAAGGATGCCGATATTAATCGTACACCTCGCCTCAGGCAACATTCCTATGGTTAGGCATACTCCTAAACGATCGCATCGGTCTACGTCCCTATTAACATTCACACTGCACGGTCTCATGTTAATCTACGATTTACGTATAACTAGGTGAGCTCAATTCCCAAATACAAAACCTACCTAGATATCATTGAAAGTCCGGAAGATCATTCATGAGCCAAACTAGAGCCCTATATTGGTATTTCCTAATCATACGCTAATTAAAACAGACGAGCAACGTGGCTGTAGCCATACCTACTGAGATGATAAATTCTATTAAGTTAACCTAACCATAAAGACATGGCTATCTAACGGATGAACAGGGGGCTCGGTCGACCGGATACAGACACTCGGTCGACCGAATGGTCCTTTCCCCTAGATTACATCCCTGAACGTATCTCTCAGCGTTTCATCATACACAACGGATTAAACAATAATTCATAAAACATCCATATAAACTAACTTAGATACACATTAATTAAACAATGCAGATTCATGGATAAATACTAAGTGTATAACGTAGGTTATGGGATCCCCATAGACAAGGTATCGCCACATCCCTAACGTCATAGCCTAGATCTACATCATCTAGCTATGATTAACTAATTCAAACGATAAAGCATAATTGGGAGGGATTAATTACTTAAAAGAAAGAAACAGAAAATAAAGGCTTACATTGAATCAAGATATGAATAGAGTGATTTTATTGAATGATATTCTAAGGTATATGTTGGTGTGTTTTACAAATTTCGTAGCTGCTGCTTATATAGAGGTTTCTGCCGACTTATGAAGGATCTAGAAGGTAAATACGAAAAAATCCGAAAAGTGACCGAGATGACACACTCGGTCAACCGAAGCACCCCACTCGGTCGACCGAAGCTATAGGCTCGGTCGACCGAACCTACTTTTGCACACGTTAATCATTTTTCTCGTCTATCTTGCTCCCCACTCCACGCATGCGTGTTGATCTGATTTCTCTAATTTATCTCATGATTAATGCTCCGATTTTCTTCCTTATTATCTTGAGATCCATTGATTGAATGACATTTATCCTCTCGATTTGTCGTGATCTACAAAATCAGCATTTATCGCACAATAAATCGGCTTTTAATAATGAAAACGGCTAAATACCAAATATCATATTAATAATCACTTAACATTAAATAATAAATATAAACATGTGATTTAATATGAAATATATATTATTAATCTCGATTTAAGGATAATGTTGATGACATTTACGGGTATAATTTGACCGTTATCAACTACCCCCCACTTAGACTTTGATCGTCCCGAACAAAGCATCAATAAGTCATTCCCCAAGACAACATTTTCCATGGTCAAGTCATACTTACGCAAGAAACTCAAGTCAACTCATACTAGTCATGCTCATAAGATATCCATTATTCACTACTGACTATGAATCGAAGTGATGTGTGCATGTGCATTTAGTTTTATATATTCGTGGCAAGATCAGAGTTTATGCTAACTTCGCAATCTCAACCTACCAACCTCAGCATTCATACTTCTCAAGCCTTTAAATTTTTGAAGCACTAGAGCAATAAGCAAGAGCGTATCTATAGGGATTTTGGACTTGGAGACCGAGTACTACTCAAAGCCTCTTAAAAGTTGAATTTCTTCAATTCTTCATATTTTTCAAATACTATTAATCTCAAGGAAGAAAACTTTTTAGAGTATCCCCCTATCTTAGATCATGTATAGCATCGAATATTACCACAAGCGCGAGGCTACTTTGGTAATGTTACTACAAGCCCTGTGTTTTAACGCATTGTCAAACACAGGTACGTCTCAAGCTTATTATTCCGCTTTAATGGCTAAAATATAAGAATGCATCAGCAGATAGATATTGACACTAAGTTCACATAACCAATCATCTATGCAATGTACACATAATTTCTTCAGTTATTATGATTTGCGCGGTATACTCGATTCACAGATTGAGTAATTGAATAATAAATAACTACTTGCAAAAACGAGCATGAATATCCTTAAATTTACTTAACATAAGTATAAAATGATCACATACTCATTAAGCTTGGTTCCTTTCCTATCAATTCTTAGCTAGGAACTCACAATTCTAAGGGTACGAGATACCTAATATGGTATTTATTCAATTTTTTCAATTTTGTACCGTTTCATTCAATTTTCCATTATAACATAACATGGCTAAGTCTCCTACCCCCCACTTAAACGTGGCATTGTCCTCAATGACAAAAATAAATGAAAAGTTAGGAAAAAGACTTAGCTCTGGAAACGGCTATCAAGTAAAGGAACAATATCAAAGTAAATGTCAGCACGTTGTGGAGAAGCAAGTGAAAACCTATATAAGCAGACAAACTCCACGAAACCGTTAATAACACCATGTCTATGGAAGTTATAGAATAATGTGGCAGTAATTAGGTATGAATACCGAAAAACATTTTAAGCCACTTTATTTTATACAACCAGTGACAAGAAAAATACTAAATAGAAAGAAAAATAAACAAGCAACTAAAGATGGTAGTCTTCATCTACAACCTCCACCGCCTAAATATTCTTAAAACCGGGTGGAGAAGACAAAGATCAAAAAGCATTACCCGACGTGGGAAAACTGTAGGGTGACTCGATCGAAAATGTATAACAGGTGCAATGCGACCTATAGGCTAAAGATAAAATTGAATACTTCTCGCTTGCATTGGATATCAACAACTTAGGGAGATGTAACTACTCCTCGAAATTACTAATAACCCAATGTATCACGGAAAAGTCATAACCGTCATCAACAAGGTCGGATCGGTGGGATAGCGTAGAACAAAACTCATCATCTAGAAATGCCGGAATAGTCGGAAAAGTGTGAAATTTAAAACTTCCGGTAGAAAGATAAGTTGTACTTTGATCGAACCAAAAACCTTTAAAATCTAGCTAGGGTCAGAGCTACACTTACCCCAACTAGGATCATGAAAATAAAAATGATAAAAAATAATCATTAAAGCTTAGCAATATTTCAAATTCCGCAACACAAAAGTATTTTGTAAACAAAATGGAAGTTGAGAGTATGATGGGTTTAGAAAAAGATACACATAAGGATGGGAAGAAAAGATAAAGGGTGGGTAAGAAATTGTGTTTTTGGGATTGAGAATTGTTTAAAGGAATGGGATTGGGTGGGAGAGTGAAACGGATGGAAAGAAAGAGAGTCGATGAAAGAATGGTTAGAAATGTGAACTTCCGGGGCAGATTGGTGAGAGGATCGAAAAGTTTGAAGGTGAAAAAGTGTAAAGGGAAAGATAAGGATAGTTGTAGAATGAATTGCGCACCACTTTGAATTTTCACTTGGATCACCATTCTAAAAGATTTTGGAAGTTGACCAAAATTGTTCTTGTTCGCACCAATCATTCTCTGTTACATTTTCGATGAATTCTCAAGCTCTCTTAATGCTTCCATCTTAAGGTTGTTTGCTAAATTTCCTTTTCTTTAGCAATTTTTCGACTCTCCTACGGAACTCTATTTCACGTGGCCTATATTGAGTAAAAAGTTTTGCACATCCTTAGCCCAATGGCCATCGAACACGGAAAAATAAAAACCTCAACATATGTCACGTTACTCTTTATTTGACTCAAAGAAAACAAAACCTAAAATCCTAAAAAGAAATCCTAAGGGTTTCAAAGAAGTAGTTCTGAGTTTAAAGTCCTCAGCTCGACTTTCCAAAAAGTATCCTTGTCAGTTATCATTCTTGGATCGCTGGACTTTGACCCTTCACAAGACTATAAGAGGTGGGCTCATCATCATTGCTATGGATTAATACCCTTCCCTTGGTTGTGAGACCTAGGAAACGACATTTATCCATATCATTTATCCAAAGCCCTTACCTCGGCTCTCGTTTTAGGAATTAGTGAATTCTAAGAAACTCGGTTAAAATTATGGTTACTAATTACGGTTTTGGCCTTGACAATAAGAAACAATGAATCAAAGTACTCCGAATAAGGTCGGTTATGTAGTCAAGCCTACGCCGTCTCATTCGTTGGAACATATGTGACAGTTCAGGCCAATCCGTCAAGTTAAGCCCCGTTTAGCCCGAAGGCTTATCGGCTATGCTAAGTCTTGTTGAACTGGCAGAACGCATACATCACACGTGGAGGGAGTAGATTGAGCGAAGCTCGGTTGAACTCGCCACCATGGTTAGACCATTTCCAACCAATGTACTAAGAGTCTCCGATTTCTAAATTGTCACCCAAAGCGTAATCTCGTTTCTGTTTAAGGTGGGTTCACCGAGAAGCCATCACCATAAAACTCAACGAAAGTAGAAGTTGATGTTCTCTCAAAACTCAACGTCTTCTTTAGATTTTGAATGCTTAAACTACACAATTTGTTGCTCCCCTGGCCAGTAGAAGCAATCTCATGCATATGACAATGAGATTTTAACAGAACTACGAGGAACTCTTTATTCACTGTTTCCTTCAACTACTACATGTTTCCCTACACCCTCTAGATGAGACAGATATGGGGCAAAACCTTCGACACTAATAGAATTAATCTTATGAACCAACTCCGGGCTAAGATTCATACTAAGGTTCATGTATAGGCTAACTTATGCTCAAAAAACCAAAAGATAGTAAAACATAAGCAAAAAAGGTAGTACCTTGCCTTCCACATTGTACCACGAAGAATTTAAGCCTTTAAAATATATATTTTTTTCGGAGCCATATTGGTGCTTTAATGGTATTGCTTCCATCGCTTTTCCCAACGTAGAGTAGTAATTCCACATGTTCTTTGGGTTATTTTCGGTAGCTTTGAAAATTATCGACTCAGATTATTGCTTCCCTGGTTTCGCAAACAAAAGAAAAACAAAAGCAGACCGTGATCGATTTTAACATGGTTTCCCATGTCGCTATCGGACTCTACGGATTAAACATCTGGGA
Organism: Gentiana macrophylla; assembly: GCA_026214975.1. Taxonomy (NCBI): domain Eukaryota; kingdom Viridiplantae; phylum Streptophyta; class Magnoliopsida; order Gentianales; family Gentianaceae; genus Gentiana; species Gentiana macrophylla. The sequence continues at coordinate 47,465,939 of CM047810.1, read as the reverse complement.
TAAACAGACACGCAAAATTCCAGACTCGAAAACACAAATCAGAAACCGTATAAACAGAACAGAACAAGAACAAAACAAGAACAAAACAAAACAAAAAATCTAAATTCTCGGTCGACCGAATGAGGTCTCTCGGTCGACCGAATAAAAATTTTTTAATTTTTTTTAATTTTTTTTATTTTTATTTTTATTTTAAGAATCTGGAATTTTCAGACAGAGCGAGACAAACGAGAGGACTCAAAAACGTAAAAACAGACTCTAAAACAGAAAACTTGAAATGAATAAGAAAATTATTTATATATAAAATTGACCGTTGGTTCCCGGCAGTGGCGCCAAAAACTTGATCGGGGTCAATCAGTTATAAAATACTTGACCACCATAAACCAATACTAGCAAGAGGACTAGGCCCATCGTAGTATAGCTATAGTGAATCAAGGTCGATCCCACAGGAACCAATTGTGGATCATCTTATATACAAACAATTAATTAAACATGTCAAGGACATAGAGGCGGTCTACGACCAACATAAGACAAGAAAAGTAAAGACACGACTCGACACAACGTAATTAACCTCCCCAATTATAGTCTTAATCGTTTGGACCTAGATAATTTATATAATAAACTGAACTTATTAACTGTCAATCCGTTTGTATCTATCTTAGATTGGCTACGGGAGTCATCCTCTTAAACTTGACTTAGCACCGGTTAGGTTGCTAGATCACTGTGCTACATTACGTGACTTCACCTTTTGGGTATCCATCTCATATAACTTGCACGCTTACGACACTAAGGATGCCGATATTAATCGTACACCTCGCTCAGGCAACATTCCTATGGTTAGGCGTACTTCCTAAACGATCGCATCGGTCTCATTCTATTAACATTCACCTACACGGTCTCATGTTAATCTACGATTTACGTATAACTAGGTGAGCTCAATTCCCAAATACAAAACCTACCTAGATATCATTTGAAAGTCCGGAAGATCATTCATGAGCCAACCTAGGAGCCCTATATTGGTATTTCCTAATCATACGCTAATTAAAGCAGACGAGCAACGTAGCCATAGCCATACCCTCTTGAGATGATAAATTCTATTAAGTTAACCTAACCATAAAGACATGACTATCTAACGGATGAATAGGGGCTCGGTCGACCGGATCTGACACTCGGTCGATCGAATGGTCCTTTCCCAGTTACATCCCCGAACGTATCTCTCGTTTTTCATCATACACAACGGATTAAACAAAGAATTGTAAAGCATCCATATAAACTAACTTAGATACACATTAATTAAACAATGCAGATTCATGGATAAATACTAAGTGTATAACGTAGGTTATGGGATCCCCATAGACAAGGTATCGCCACATCCCTAACGTCATAGCCTAGATCTACATCATCTAGCTATGATTAACTAATTCAAACGATAAAGCATAATTGGGAGGGATTAATTACTTAAAAGAAAGAAACAGAAAATAAAGGCTTACATATTGTAGCCCTTAAATTGCTGGAAACACTCTCAATAAACTACATTGAATCAAGATATTAATAGAGTGATTTTATTGAATGATATTCTAAGGTATATGTTGGTGTGTTTTACAAATTTCGTGAGTCACGCTTATATAGAGGTTTCGCGACTTATGAAGGATCTAGAAGGTAAATACGAAAAATCCGAAAAGTGACCCGGTGACACACTCGGTCAACCAAGCACCCCACTCGGTCGATCGAAGCTATAGGCTCGATCGACCGAACCTACTTTTGCACACGTTAATCATTTTTCTCGTCTATCTTGCTCCCACTCCACGCTATGCGTGTTGATCCGATTTCTCTAATTTATCTCTTGATTAATGCTCCGATTTTCTTCCTTATTATCTTGAGATCCATTGATTGAATGACATTTATCCTCTCGATTTGTCGTGATCTACAAAATCAGCATTTATCGCACAATATATTGGCTTTTAATAATGAAAATGGCTAAATACCAAATATCATATTAATAATCACTTAACATTAAATAATAAATATAAACATGTGATTTTATATGAAATATATATTATTAATCTCGATTTAAGGATAATGTTGATGACATTTACGGGTATAATTTGACCGTCATCACTTTCCAGCTGACAACTGAATTCCCAGTGTAAAAACATAACCAGTCATTGATTTTCTACATCCACATCACCTGCATAATCAGCATCATAGTATCCTGTGATCAGTTCTTGAGTATCACCTCCATAAATGAGACCAACATCAGTTGTACCTTTAAGGTACTTGAATATCTTTTTCACAGCTTTCTAGTCTTCCTTTCCAGGTTGAGCCATAAACCTGCTGACAACACTTACTTCGTGAGCCATATCAGGCCTAGTGCACACCATGGCATCCATTAAACTACCAACTGCACTAGAATATGGAACTCTAGACATGTATTCCTTCTCCTCTGCTGACTGTGAAGCAAAACTGACAAATGAACATTCGATGCCATAGGAGTATCTATTGGCTTAGCAGTTGACATGCCAAATTTTGACAGAATCTTCTGTATATAGGGCTGCTGAGATAAAAACAGTTTCTTCTGACTTCTATCTCTCCAGATCTCCATCCCCAAAATTTTCTTGGCTGCACCCAAATCTTTCATTTCAAACTCAGCACTAAGAATGTCTTTCAGATTCTAGACATCAGACTTTTTCCTTGCAGCTATCAGCATGTCATCCACATATAACACAAGATAGATATATGATCCATCTTTCAACTGACTATGGTAAACACAACAATCATAAGGACTTCTGCTGTAACCATGTTGGATCATATAACTGTCAAACCTTTTATACCACTGTTTAGGAGCTTTTTCAGTCCATACAAGGACTTCTTCAACTTACACACAACATCTTCCTTACCAGGAACATTAAATCCCTCTGGCTGAGTCATGTATATCTCTTTATCTACCTAACCATGTAGAAAAGCTGTCTTCACATCTAACTGCTCAAGTTCTAAGTCTTGATGTGCCACCATTCCTAGTAACACTCTGATTGAAGTATGTCTGACCACTAGTGAGAATATCTCATCAAAGTCCACCCCTTCTTTCTGACTGAACCCTCTTGCAACCAAACGTTCTTTATACTTAACTCCTTCTGCCTCAGTTATTCCTTCCTTCTTCTTGAAAATCCATTTGCAAGTAACAACTCTCCTATCAGCTAGATGTTTAACTAGATCCCAAGTCTGATTCTTCAGTAATGACTCCATTTCATCTCCCATGGCAGCATGCCATTAAGATGCTTCAGAACATGTCACTGCTTCCCTGTAAGTAGAAGGTTCAAAACCATCCACTTCTTCTACAACTTGAAGTGTATATCCAACCATATCATCAAACCCATACCTTTTGGGAGGTACCCCAACATTGGATCTTCTAGCTCTACTGACAGCTATACTATGTTGACCCACATTTCAGATTTGACACTCAACCGAAATTTGCTCGGCCGGCTTTGATTGATTTTGGTTCAAGAAACTAGATCAGATGAAAACTGACTTGGATCAGTTGATTGTTGCATTCCAACTGACTCCACCGAAGCTCTACCCATCATCGATTTTCTCGGTTTGATGATGGTTCGACTCGATTGTCCCTCTCACTGATGAACTAAGCATAGAATTTTCATCAAAAACTATATCTTTGCTGAGATTAACTCTGTTTTCTACTGATGACCAAATTCTATAACCCTTAACTCCATCACCATATCCCAAAAACACTCATTTCTTAGCCCTTGGTTCCAGTTTCCCTTCACTGACATGATAGTAAACTGTGCTTCTAAATACCCTTAGAACTGAGTAATCAGCATGCTTTCCTGACCACATTTCAACCGGTGTCTTAAAACTGATCCCTGTGTAAGGACTCTTGTTGATTAAGTAGCAAGCTGTGCTTACAGCCTCTGCCAAAAATATCCTTGACAAAACAGCATGAGAGAGCATGCATCTTCGTCTCTCCAGAAGAGTTTGATTCATTCTTTCAGCTACACCATTTTTCTGAGGAGTATTCCTGACTGTATGATGTCGGGCATTAAGCTCATTTCTACACAACTCATCAAACTCATTCCAGAAGAATTCCAGACCATTATATGTACGAAGCCTCTTGATCTTCTTCCCCAACTGATTTTCATCTAGAGCCTTTCATTGCATGAAGCTCTTGAATGCCACACTTTTGTGTTTCATCATCACCAGCCAAGTCATCCTTGAATAGTCATCTATGAATGACACAAAATATCTGTGACCACCTTTGATGGCCCCCAACAATAAAAGTAATCAAGTGATGACTTTGTGTTGTGTACCCCTTTTTTGAACTTGCTCCTATGAAGCGTCCCAAACACACAATGCTCACAAAAGTCCAGATGCTTGACCTTACACTCCCCAAGAAAATCTTTCTGAGAAAGAACCTGCATCTCATTTTCACCCATATGACCCAATCTAATATGCCACAGATTTGTAAGCTGTGACTGATGTATCTCAGCTGATGCCACAACAGCAGAACCACCAACAACTGACCCTTGCAGTATATACATGGTCCTTTCTTGGCTCCCTTGAGAACCTCACTTGAGTTTTTATAGACACTCAGTTTTCTAGCTTCACCCTTGAAATTGAATCCATTGCTGACCAAAGAACTGAGAGATACCAAATTCTTGGTCATCTATGGAACATGTCTAACTTCACTCTGTTTACAGAATCTTCCATCCTCTGTCCTCAACTGAACTGAGCCAATCCCAACTACCTTGCAAACCTTGTTGTTTACCATAGATATATGTCCACCATCTATCTGCTGATAACTTGAGAACCACCCTCTCTGAGGGCAAAGATGAAAGGATGCCCTAGAGTCCAGAATCCACACATCAGTTTGATGTGCTGACTCTCCTGCCACTAGAACCATATCCTAATCTGAGTCATGCTCAGCTGCCACATCAGTTGTGCCAGAACAGTTCTCCTTCTGTTTCTTCCTCTTTGGACAATTTGACTTCCAATGTCCCTGTTCCTTACAATAATTGCAAACATCTGTGGACTTAGGACCTTTGGACCTTGTCTTCTTGGAATTCTTTTTCTTAGACTGACCATGCCATTTTCCACTGCTGTTACTAACTACTAGTCCAGCAGCCTGATTGTCTGCTCCAGCTGCCTTATATCTCAGCTCCCTGGCGTGTAAAGCTGACATTACATCCTCTAAAGCAATTGTATTCTTCCCAACTATGAAGGACTTCATAAAGTTCTTATAGGAAGCTAGCAATGAAACCAGCCAAATCAAGGCATCATCTTCATCCTCAAACTTAACATCAATATTCCTGAGATCAAGTAATATTGTGTTCAACTGATCAAGATGATCTCTCAACTGAGTCCCCTCATGCATCCTCAGGCTGAATAGCCTCTGCTTCAGTAGCAACTTGTTGGTTAATGACTTTGTCATATACAGACTTTAAAGCTTAAACCATAACTTGGAAGCGGTGTCTTCCTCAGCAACTTCTGTGATAACATCATCATACAAGCACAACATGATGGTTGAATGTGGTTTCTCCTCCAAACTGGCATAATCTGCTGAACTGGAATCCCCTTTATCAGATAAAGGATTCCACAATCCTTGTTGCTTTAACAAGGCCCGTATCTTGATTTCCTATAAACCGAAACTGTTCCTCCCTATAAATTTATTAATCTTTACGTTCATTGATGACATCAATCTAATTAAAGAACAGACATTTGATCACAAAATCCTAGCACCGGTCACCGGTCTTGGTGAAGATCAACTATGTTCAACCTACAACTCTGAATCTTGAACCTGACGCTCCGATACCAGTTTGTTAACACACAGATGAGAAACTTGCAGTTTAAGAAAGATAAAACAGAAGCAATGCAAACATAAAGTATGGAGGAAATTGATAAAAACACAGAAACAAATAGAACACAGTGATTTAACGTAGTTTCCAGCATTGTGCCAACTACTCCACGGACAGAAAATGAGATATTTTACTATGCACAAAGTTACAAGGCATTTCACACACTTGTGAAATTAACACTCTCTTGAAAGACACACTTTGCATTGATTACAACATTGATATTTATAGGCACAAATCCCAAACCCTAACCGCCATAAGATCTTTGTCAGAATTGTCATAAATACCCTAGATGTGGACCCCAGCTCATTTATTATCCACAGATGAAACTCGATTCAAAGCGACTTTCCGGACTTGTAATCATCTCGCTTTCGGATGTAGAACTCACTATACTCAACAAAACTCACCAGACCAAAACTAATCGTTGATCAGCCGACTTGAAGAAACCTGGGTTGCACTTCTTCAAACTGACTTTCACAGAACTGAATATACTTTATTAAAACTGACCATCATTCTCAGTTTCAGTTTCACAGTTAGTTCCACCAGTTTATTCATCAGTTTAGAGATCAAGTCACCAAAACTTATAGGAACGCCAACTTTGAATGATCTAAGGGTAGTATCTCTCAACCACAATAGTTTGAATTTCCCCAGGACAAATGGGGTTGTAGAGATAAGAGGTGATGTCATGTTGACGTAGTGTCCTAAATCCAATAATGTTGGACCGGATCTGACCGGGTCGGTTCATTTCTACTATATTTTATGTTTATACATATGATAAATGGCTTTTCTATTATTATATATTTGTTCGTTTAACGAACCAATAATGATTTTATATATATGATAATGTCCTTAGTGTCAAAACATGATAAAGAAATCATAATAGTGATTATGATTGCTGAGATCTCGACTCACTTTAAAAGGTTTGATACTTAAATATCTCTAGTCGTATGTGCTATTCAATTAGACATTAATAGTACAGTTAGACCAGCACGTATTAGATGTCTTTTATCTTGTGAATATAATGATAGATCTCATCTATCGAAGTGTAGAGACACTTGGACTGTATGTGGACGTGTATTAGAGAATGTGTACGTTAGATTGACCCACTTACTTTATTAAGTGTCGCACTATGTGACGGTTGTGTAATTATCCTTAGACCGTAGTCGTCATAACATCATGGTGTGGATTGTCATGCTTTGACACTATTGAGGTTCCCCCAATCACGAGGCGATCATACGTAGTGCTTGGGTATGATATTGAAGCATGCGTAGGATTTATGTTGCTCGTCCGGAAATAGAGTATCCTAATGGTAGGAGTAAATATCCGAAATGACATTCTTGTAAGGAATGTCTTATTCTCGAATGTTTTTCAAAGCAGAAGTAATGTGTTACTTCCAAAGAGTCAGATATTTAAATTATAAGATACGGTCGTTAATGTTTTGACACTCAAGTTACGACCATATATATATATATATATATATATATATATATATATATATATATATATATATATATTATAACATCAATGTGATTCTATTTACATGGTAACCGTTTCACATGAAAGGTAGTAGTCAATGCACTTGATTTTTCTGATGATTAGAGGTCATGACGTGTTGCTACACGCTGATCATGATCATTAGGTGTGAAGGTCATTTTGATAAATGTACTTTATGCTTACGACCAACATATTCGGAAGCCTATCGTGTCACACACATATTAACAACGACCCGGAATTAAATTGTGGTCATAGTGATAACCATCAAAGGAATTATTTATCTTGACTATAAAGTGTTATAGTGATTAATTAATATAGTAGTATTTATTTATTATGAATAAATAATACAAGATATTAATTGTAGATTAATTAAATATCCACTATGTATATGATACATCTAGCGCCAATAATATATATACATATATATAGAGATATATAAGATATATGTATTTTGCAAATTAATTAATCATACTATTGTATTATTATGTATTAATTACTATTGGATATTAAAATACATATATATGTACACACCTGTAAAATATATATGATATGTACACATGTGTAATTGATATATATTTAAGTAATATAATAAAGATCTATATGATATTTTTATTGTCAATATACATACCTTAACCTTAGAAATATTTAATACTCCCTCCGTTTTTTTATCTGTCACATTTCAGAATTTGTTCTATTTCCAATGCTTCATTTGTTTTTCCTTCTTTACCAACGAAGTATTTACATCTGCAATAAGAAAAATACATTTCCAATACTATATTTTAGACATATTAATTAATTTCTTAATCTATGTGATTCTTCTCTCTGCGACAGATAAAAAAAAGGAGGGAAGATAATGTATTAGATATTAATGGGATAAATCAATTAAAAGAATTTATTTCCTTAATCCTTATTCTATTTGGAAAAGGTTTTCTTATTTCCTACTCCAAGTCAAGAAGCTAATCCCAAGCATTTTGGGAACTAAAAGTGGCGTCACCTTCAACTATATAAGAGAATGGATGCCAAGCTCTTTTGAATGCCAATATTCTTGCAATATGTTAGTGAGATAAAAAGAGAGCTTCTTAAGAGAGAGTTTTGGGGGGAAAAGAAAAAGACGACCTAACAGCTGACTTTTTCTGATAGCAATCCTGTGTGAGGATTCCGGCAGTTGTTCGTGTGCATCAACAGTAGAGACCGAACAATTGGGTGGATTCGTGCACAAACTACAACCGTAGACAAAGCAATGATATGATTTTAGATCAATCTGGTTTGAATTCTGTCTACATCTTATTTATTTATTGTTTAAACAAAGTCGATCATGGTTAAAAGAAATTCAAAATTTTAAATTCCGCTAAGTTTCTGCGTTGATTTTCTAACAGGTGAGACAAGCATGAGCTGCAATGCGATCACCCATGAAAGGATAAATAAAAAATTATTGATGGAATATCTTCTCCTTTAATCTGACAAGCCCATATGGTCCGAAGACCCAACCGAGGGAGTAAGCTACTGGCCTAAAAAGCCAGAGCTATTGATCTAAATAAAGGTAGGGTTCCTCACCCAAAAAGGAAAAAAAAAAATGAAGAATCTACTATAGGAAGTAGACGACATGCTAGGTATCTCAACCGACTTGTAAATTCATAGGCTTAAGGTGGAATCATGTCAAAGACCCGTTCGACAAAAGAAAGGGCAGTCTTGAAAGGAATGAAGAAATAAATAAGAAGGTGAAAAGGTGGCTAGAAGCCAAGATCATACGGGAATTGAAGTGTTCTACCTCTTATGGCGGGAAAATCCGGTCATGGTCCCAAAACCCGATGACAGTTGGCGGATGTGCATTGACTTCACCGACCACAATAAAGCATGCCCTAAAGACTGTTATCCACTTCCCTGAATAGAGGATCTCGTGGATTCAACAGTGGGATATGGGATCATCAACTTTCTTGATTCCTACAAAGGTTACCAAAAGATCAAGTTGGCCGAAAAGGACGCATAAAAATCTCTTTCATCACGGAGATCCGCACTTTTGTTATATAACAATGCCTTTAGGTTTAAAGAATGCTCGTTCTATATACCAGAGGTTAGTTGACAATATTTTTGTAGCTCAGGTTGGGAAAAATATAAATGTGTGTTTAGATGACCTTTTGGTCAATAGTAGATCCTTATAAGAATATGTAACGAACTTGAAAGTAGTGTTCGAAGTGCTTTGAAAGACAAAAATGAGGTTAAATCTGAAGAAGTGTACCTTCTGAATTTGGTATGGAAAATTCTTGGGAAACATGACATCTAAAGAAGGAATCAGGCGAACCCGACAAGGTAGATGCCTTGTGAAACATGACACCTCCTAAAAGTATAAAAGAAGTACAAAAACAAAATGGAAGAATGCAAGCTCTGAGTAGATTTCTGTCCGGAGTAAGAGAAAGATCCCTACCATTCTTTCGAAACTTGAAAAAGAACAATGCATTCGAGTGGGACGAAAAATGTCAAAAAGACTTTGACAAACTCAAATCATATCTAACAAATTATCCAACTTTGACTTACCCTCAAGCCGGGGAACAACTGTTTATATATTTGGCAGTATGTAACGAAGCCATAAGTGCAATGATTTTAAGTGAAGAAAAAAAAGTTTAGAAACTGATATATTATGTAAGCAAGGTATTACATGGACCCAAAGTCAGATACTCTCTGGTCCATGAAGCGATGAAGTTACGTCCTTATTTCCAAACTCACCAAGTTATTGTGATCACCGACCAGCCACTTCGGCAGATCTACGTATGACAAAATGGTCATTTGAGTTAGCCGAGTACGATTTGGACTGTCGATCTCGAACGATAATCAAAGTAGAAGCACTAACTTATTTCTTAGGGGAAGGAATTTTGATCTCAGCAAATCACCTGAGTAAAGAAAAATCACCTTGTGAATGGACAATGTTTATTGATAAGGCATCAAGCAGAAAGGGTGTTAGACCCCGTGCGCAATTAAAATAAATAAACGAAAATTAAATCAACAATTTTATTTAATATATTTAAAAAAACTATATTACAATAGTAATTGAAATAAAATACGATGCAATACAAAACCGAGACGAGTCGAAACTCTGTCCTTAAGACAATTTTGGCCCGGTATGTACCCCGGTTGTTACCAATTGTCTCCCAGGATAACTCGGTTATACCTGTTCAAGTAGAGGTACTTCAGACTTGAACCACAGCGAACTCTGACAATGCCCAGAATCTCTTCGACTCGTGAATGGACTCGAACTAAGCTGTATGTGTATGACACAATTTCTGAACTCTCTATTTTCTGTGTGTGTCATTTTTTTTTCTTCCCATTCATGTAGCTCGTTTATATAGCAGAGGACATGGAAAAACTGATGGAAATGAACAGCCTCAGCTCGAATTGAATGTCATAAATATCATCATTATGTTGGAACTTGGAAAGCTAAAAGCCTCAGCTTTAATCACGACTTAAAGTTGGATAGGAACATGAACAGTCTCACTTCGCAGATCGAGCCTCACCAAGAACCCTTGATTCGATTCAACAGATCGAGCCTCATTTCAATGATTCGATTCAAGAGATCGGAAAAAGCTCAGTAACCTTGATCAGCTCAGCAGATTGAAAAAATATCATCATTATGTTGGAACTTGGAAAGCTAAAAGCCTCAGCTTTAATCACGACTTAAAGTTGGATAGGAACATGAACAGTCTCACTCTCAGCAGACTGAGCCTCAGCTCAGTAACCCTTGATTCGATTCAAACAGATCGAGCCTCACTTCAATGATTGATTCAGCAGATGGAAAAAGCTCAAGAACCTTGATCATTTCACAGATTGAAAAATATCATCATTATGTTGGAACTTGGAAAGCTAAAAGCCTCACTTTAATCACGACTTAAAGTTGGATAGGAACATGAACGATCTCTCACTCAGCAGATCGAGCCTCGGCTCAAGAACCCTTGATTCGCTTCAACAGATCGGAAAAAAATTAACAGTTGCAAAACCGAACTCGAACCTTCAAACCGAATTTGCATTCGTGTATCGCAGGACACGTGGGCATGCACAAGCCCAAGGGTAAATCCGATTGGATTTGCACCTCCTCGCGCCCGCATAGAGAACGGTGTATAATGTTGGTTTCTTATTCCAACTACACTAAAACAATATCATATAAATATTGCTTCTTTTTCCTTCTTCCAACCAATGTGGGAGAAAAGTTTCTTCCCATTTTTCCTTTTCATAACACACACTTAAGCCCAATAGGCCCAATATGACATATCATCAATTTTCCAACAAACCGACTTTAAGCGTTAATTTCTCATTCACTCGTTATCCGAATTGAATGATTCCAAATCCTGAAATCATCTACGACTCACGTATTTTTCAGAATTAATAAAACATTACATATATTCTATACAAGAATATATCCGAAATACGCTTACAAAGTCACTGAATAAAATGATTATAAAATCATTTTTAATTCAATTCCACATTTTCTCCAACAAAGGGGTCTGGAGCAGGACTCCAACTCATTAGCATGAAAGGCAAAGAGTTCTCGTATTCCCTCAGATTCACATTTTCAACAAACAACAATGAAGCTGAATATAAAAACCTCATAACAGGATTGAGCATTACAAGCAATTTGGGGGCTAAATATTTGGAAGCGTATAACGACTCCCAGTTGGTAGTAAACCATTTCAAAGGTAACTACGAAGCAAAAAAGGAACCAGTGATAAACTATTTATCCAATATAAAATAGTTGGCAGCTTAGTTTGAAGAGGTTGAGATCGAATAGATGCCACGATCTCGAAACACGAAGGCAGATTCCTTGTCATATATAGCTGGCATCATCATCAATAACATGGAGGAATGTGCTCATGGAAGTGCTAGAGGAAATAAGTTATTAGGCCTCATATGTCCTACCAGTAGATTCCTTTACGTGATAATCTCGTTAATTTAAGAGATAATCACGGATAGTTTACATGTTAGGATCAGAGTCCTAATGGGTAAATGATCTTCCCATAATTATCTTATATTATAAGCATGTGCGTATTTCGGATAAGAAAGACTCTGGCCAACCTGCGTCGAGCCCCATAGGTTGTCTTGGCCCGAACTACATTTACCCATCCTTCATGACAACCGGTCCGACCTGTGGTGGTCTATACGGGAGAACAGGCCAGATCTCCCACCAGGGTCTTAAGTCTGTCCTTAGATATGAAGTGGACTCCTGGCCCTTAATATTATTTTTCTCTGTCTTCATTCAATGTTTAGTTAGTAAGGAGATAACACGTGGAGAGCGTAGGTCCGACCCCCGTCAGCAAGCTCCCTTGGCAAGTAAAGCAAGCAAAGCAGCTTCATATCAACTATCAAGTGAAAAGGCATGTACAACTTGTGAGCAAAATGCTGCATCCAGAACCTACTACCCCTCTTGATTGTGCAAGCATTCTGATTCTTCCTTGTCTCCTGCCCAGTTTAGTATCGCTAACAACCATCTACAATGTAACAAGAAGCCATAGGAGCATCCGACCATACAAATAATGAATCAAAAGCATAATAAAAAAACAGAAGAAGGCACAGCATGTTTGCCCTCTTAAGGGTTATTTTTACCAATAAATATAGAGCATGCCACACACTTTCTCTAGCATTCTATTTTTTCCACATTGGGTTTTGTGTACTAGAGTTTAAAAAAGATGATGTTGTGTATTGATGACACTTGTTTAAGAGAGGGCCTGAAATGGCAGGAAACCTTGTAATATTTCAACTCCAATTCATAGCATTCTATTTTTTCCACATTGGGTTTTGTGGACTAGAGTTTAAAAAAGATGATGTTGTGTATTGATGACACTTGTTTAAGAGAGGGCCTAAAATGGCAGGAAACCTTGTAATTTTTCAATCCTATTGTGAAACTTGAGTACGAGACGCGCGTATGGAACGAATGAAATCCAACTAAGGATCGACCCAATTCATGAAGATATGGATGACGGAATATTTCGTCTTCGGAACCAAGTTCGATAGCGTAGATATGTAAGTTTTCTTTTCAAGGGAAGCCGTATAATTTTCAACAACGTATCAACTAGGAATTGGAGTTGCCACAAATTTTACTATGGTCCATGATCAAATCCTACTTGGTGTGTCTAACCAATACGAATTAAGGATTTTCTCGTGGACCCATGTGTGTAAATTCAACAGCCGGTTATGTTTTTGTAAATTGATGAAATGGTGATCCAAACATTTGGTCTAGGACCACTATGTAACGTAGTTATCTTAATGCAGAAACTATTAAGAATGTTTAGATTATGAGGTGTAAAATTTTTGTCCCCTGAAAAAAATAAAACCATATGTGTCATATTAAAGCTCTGCTGTTTGGTCTTCGCATGCGCACTCAGGCTCAGACTATGGATATCGAATCTGATTCTCTGTATGTTTATCGTATGATCTCTGGGGCTAGTGGTGGGCGTTGGCCCCTGTGTCTCTCCTTCACTCAGATATGTGCTATCCTTCGATCGCGCCACTATACTATTTCGCATGTCTATAGAGAATGCAACAGGGTCGCTGACGCCCTTGCGGCGTTGGAAGGGGATGCCCAGATTTTTATTCAGAAAAGCGAAGTCCCATCGCATATTCAGAATCTTATTCATGATGATTTATACGGCCCAGCTCATATCCGATGTATCACTGACAACCCGGGAAGCACTCTTCACTTGTGAAGGGTGCAATCCAGGTCGTATTGTATATCTCATTTACTTTCTCATTTTCATCCAGTTGTATCCATACACTGCGTATTCCACTTTGTGCAGATCGATGAAGCTAACTGAATGTGGAGATGGGAGGAATCCTGTTGATCGGAACAACCAAAATCAGATTGACTGGACGCACCCCTCCATTTTTGGTTGGGGTGCAATTCAGGTGTTTTTGCTCCTTTTATTTACTGTTGTCTGGAGTTTGTATGATGTTTATCATATTGTGTGTGTGTGTTGCGGGCAGATCACCACCTTGCGGTTTGTCTGGCACTTACATATGACTGCGGCCTGGTGGACTGTGCTGACCTTTGGACACACCCTTACCACACTGCTAGGGGTGCAATCCAGGTGTTTTTGTTGCTTTTGTTGTCAACCGATGTGCTCATATTTATTCTGGTGTTTGATATACCCCCTTATGTGTTTGGTACAGCTTCTAGCATGTGTTTCGCTGCTCACTTTACGGACCGGTCATGTCGAAATTTCAACAGGAAGAGCCGCAATCTCACGAGGCTGCGAAGGTGTCTTTGGCATTACTCAGCCACTCCTTCTCCGCAAGACAGAAGACAGATAGACAACATTTATTTTACTCTGCATTCCACTAATGTAATTATTTATGGGGCAGGGATTTTTTTGGGAGTGCATAGAGCGAGTACTCTTCCCAATGTGGCGTATTTTCCTACACTGGGTTTGCCACACATAGGGTTTAAGGAGGCCATGATATGCACTCTATCTTAATTGAGAAGTAGAAACCCTACTAGGTTCAGGAATATGAACATTATCAAAAGGAGATATGAAAGATCTCATAGATATATAAAGTAAAACTAATGCATAGATCAATAATGAAACAACCAAAAAAAACTACTCACACGCACATTGAAATGGAACTCCAACAGAACAAACACACACACAAAAAATTAAATTTAAAAGAATACATTTCTCTTTTTTATATAAAGTTTTTTTTTTTTTTAGTGGATTCCATATAAAGTTTTAATCGGTCATTTCTTTTAATCAATATATCTAATTATATTGGGCGATGTTTTCCTCGTTATTGATAAATTCCATTGGCAGTGGACATCTACCACTTATGGCTCGTTTGTATTGATGTAAAGAAATGGAATGGAATACAATGAATGGAATGATAACATTAAATTACTGCTATTGGTAGGCAATGGAATTGATTTTGTAGCGATTTTGGCATTACAAAGCTATTAGGCATTGGAGAAAGTTTTGCACAAACAAAACCTTTGGCTACCATTGATAAAAAAAAAAGTTGAAATTTTTGACAACTAATGGTTATTACGAAATGAAAATATCCGTGGTTATTGCTGTATGAATATCATCAAAGTCATTATAAAGTGCTAACAAGAAAAACATCGAATTTGAATATAAAATTGACTCCAAAAGAGTGGAAAAATAATGAAAACCGATACAAGAATCATCAAATCATAGCTATACCTCCCGCCGCCGCTCTTCTTATCACCGGAACCACCTTCACTTGGTGCTGAAGCCGGAACAAAAACAGTAGTCCCTTTGTCGCAGAAGCAGCCGATGTATTTTTTTTGTCGCAGGTTGCAGTTAGAATGATTTTGTGGTTTTTCCATGGAATGATTTTTTTATTCCAGAGTTTATTTTTTCATTCCATTCCGGTCATTTCATAGGTTTTCTGATTAAATGAAAATCACACATTTTCATTGCATTGGAATCAAAACAAATTCTATTATTCGGTTTCTAAACACGCCAAACTGATTGAATGGAATGAAAAAAAAATCATTTTGATGAGGCTGGATCTCATAAAGAAGATAATCCGGCCAAATTTTACCCTAGTGACAATAATTCAAGAATAAACCCTAGAAAAACCCTAAAACGAAGGAGTGTTTAACTATTTTTTAGACCGATCACAGAATAATTGGTATCTCAAGTTGCCTACGTATCCTATAGTTGTACAAGAATCAAGTCTTTTGTTGTTCCTTGAGATCTTTTATATAGAGGACATCTCGTCCTCGCAATCCTATGCCGTATTCATCAAGGATTCTTTGCGTGTTAATCCCCTTAATCTAGGAGATGATCACGGATAGTTTAAATGCTAGGATCAAAGTCCTAATGGGTAAATAATCTTCCCATATTTATCTTATATTATAAGCACGTGTGCTAATATCGGATATGGGAGGCTCTGGACAACCTGCGTCAAGCTCCCTAGACTGCTCTTGGTCCAAACTGCATTGACCCACTCTCTGTAATGACCAATCCGACCTGTGGTGGTTTCAAGAAGTAGATAAGACAGACCTCCCATCTGGGGCTTAGGTCAGCATGTGGGCACGATGTGGGCCCCTGGCCCTTAACCTTTTGTTTTTCTCTCTTCATTTAATGTTTAGTCAATAAGAGGATGACATACGGTGAGTGTTTAAACACAGACGTGAAACTTGCAGTTTAGGAAAGATTAAAATAATAGCAATGCAAACATAAAGTATAGTGGAAATTGAAAAAACACTGAAACAAAAAGAACACAGTGATTTAACGTGGTATCCGGCGTTATGCCGACTACTCCATGGACAGAAAATGAGATATTTTATTATACACAAAGTTACAAGGTATTTCACACACTTGTGAAATTAACACACATTGCATTGAGTACAACATTGGTATTTATAGCCATAATTCCCTAACCCTAACCGCCAAAGATCTTTGTTGGGCTTGTCATAAATACCCAGATGTTGACCTCAGCTCCAGCTGTTATCCACCAAATGAAAAAAGCTCAAAAATTGACTCTTCCAGACTTGTAATCAACTGCTCAGATGTAGAACTTAGCTATACTCGGCAAAACTCAGTAGACCAATCTGACTTGCTGACTTCAGAAGAAACTCAGTTTGCACTTCACCAAAACTGACTTTCACAGAACTGAATATACTTAACTGAACTGACCATCATTCTCAGTCTCAGTTTCACAGATTAGTTCCACCAATTTATTCATCAGTTTAGAGATGAAGTCACCAAAACTGACAAAAATCTTCCCTTGACTTGAACTCTCATTCACAGTCAACCAGATTGCATAATCAAATGTACTTGTACTAGATGCATTCGTCAATGCTAGGATGTACTTGTACCAGACTTCTCCATAGAATACACTTAGTTGATCTGCCCTTAATTGAGTATCCAGATTTCAGTTTACAAGCTTTAAATATTCAGCAAGTCCAGACACAACTGAAACTTTCTCTGCTAAACTGGTTTAGTGAACATACCAGCAGGATTATCCTTGGTGCTGATCTTCTTCACTACAACCTTCTTCTCATTTCTCAGAAAATGATACCTCACATCAATATGCTTCATTCTCTCATTATGAACCTGATCCTTAGCTAGAGAAATTATACTCAAACTATCACAATAAATCTCAGCTTGATCCTGATGTAGCCCTAAATCACTAACTAGTCCCTCCAACCAGATACCCTCCTTGGCTGCTTCAATAAGAGCCATATACTCAACTTCAGTAGTTGATAAAACCACTATTGCTTGAAGAGTTGCTTTACAGCTGACAACTGAATTTCAATGTGAAAACATAACCAGTCATACATTTTATAATCGGTCCACATCACTCAGATAATCGAGATCACAAGATCCCGTGACCAAACTCGGAGTATCACCTCCATAAATGAGACCACATCGCTTGTACCTCTAAGGTACCTGAACATTCTTTTCACAGCTTTCCAGTGTTCCTTTCCAGGTTGAGCCATAAACTTGCTGACAACACTGACTGCCTGAACCAGATCAGGCCTAGTGCACACCATGACATACATCAGACTACCACCTGCACTAGCATAGGGAACTCTTGACATGTACTCCTTATCCTCTGCTGATTATGAAGCAAAAACTGGCAAATGAACATTTGATGCCATATGAGTATCTATTGGCTTAGTAGCTGACATGCCAACTTTGACAAAAACTTCTGTATATAGCCCTGCTGAGATAAAAATAGTTTCTTCTGACTTCTATCTCTTCAGATCTCCATCCTCAAAATTTTTTGGTTGCACCCAAATCCTTCATTTCAAACTCAGCACCGAGAAGGTCTTTCAGATTCTGAACATCAGACTTTTTCCTTGCAGCTATCAGCTTGTATCCACACATAACACAAGATAGGTGTATGATCCATCTTTTAACTGACTGTTGTAAACACAACAATCATAAGGACTTTTGTTGTAACCCAATTGGATCATGTAACTGTGAAACCTTTTATACCACTATCTAGTGGCTTGCTTCAGTCCATACAAAGACTTCTTCAACTTACAAACAAAATCTTCTTTACCAGGAACTTGAAAACCCTCTGGCTGAGTCATGTATATCTCTTTGTCTACCTCACCATGTAGAAAAGCTGTCTTCACATCTAACTGCTCAAGTTCTAAGTCCTACCATGCCACCATTGCTAGTAACACTTTAATTGAAGTATGTCTGACCACATGTGAGAATATCTCATCAAAGTCCACCCCTTCTTTTCTGAATGAACCCTCTTGCAACCAAACGTGCATTATACTTAACTCCTTCTGCCTTAGTTATCCCTTCCTTTTTTTTCTTAAAGATACATTTGCAAGTAACAACTCTTCTATCAGCTGGATGTTTAACTAGATCCTAAGTCTGATTCCTCATTAAGGACTCCATTTCATCTCCCATGGCAACAAGCCATTGAGATGCTTCAGAACATGTCACTGCTTCCCTATAAGTAGAAGGTTCAAAACCATCCACCTCTTCTGCAACTTGAAGTGCATATCCAACCATATCATCAAACCCATACCTCTTGGGAGGTACCCCAACATTGGATCTTCTAGCTCACGACAAAGAATACTGCTGACCCATGTTCGCAGCTTGGCGCCAACCGACATTTCCTCACCGACCGGCTTGGACTCGGATTTCGTTCAAGAACTGACATTAGATGAAAACTGACATGGATCAATTGATTGTTGCATTTCAACTGACTCCACCTGAAGCTCCACCCATCGCCGCTTTTCGGCCAAAGATCTGGTTTCAAATTCAGTAGTCCCTCTCACTGATGAACTGAGCATAGAACTTTAATCAAAAACCGTATCTCTATGAGAATAACTCTGTTTTCTGCTGATAACCAAATTCTATAACCCTTAACTCCATCACCATACCCCACAAACACTCCTTTCTTGGCTCTTGGATCTAGTTTTCTTTCATTCACATGATAGTAAACTGTGCTTCCAAACACCGTTATAACTAAATAGTCAGTAGGCTTGCCTGACCACATCTCAACTGGTGTTTTGAGATTGATCCTTATGTGATGATTAAGTAGCAAGCTGTGCGTACAGCCTCTACCCAAAATCTCCTTGACAAACCAACATGAGAGAGCATCTTGCCATCTCCAGAAGAGTTTGATTCATTCTCTCAGCTACACCATTTTGTTGAGGTGTATTCCTTATAGTGTGATGTCTAACAATACCCTTAGTTTTGATGTATCAAACTTAGTCCAGAAGAATTCCAGATCATTATCTGTACGAAGCCTCTTGATCTTCTTCCCCAACTGATTTTCAATTAGAGCTTTCCACAGCTTGAAGTTATTAAATGCTTCACTTTTGTGTTTCATTAACACCACCCAAGTCATCCTTGAATAGTCATCTATGAATGACACAAAATATATGTGACCACCCAATGACTCCACCTTTGAAGCCCCCCCAACAATCAGAATGAATGTAATCAAGTGATGACTTTGTGTTGTGTACCCCTTTTGAGAACTTGCCCCTATGAAGCTTCCCAAACACACAATGCTCACAAAAGTCCAGATGTTTGACCGTACACTCCCCAAGAAGATCCTTTTGATAAAGAACCTGCATCTCCTTTTCACCCATGTGACCCAGTCTCATGTGTCATAGTTTTCTAAGCTGTGACTGATGAATCTCAGTTGATGCCACAGCAGCAGAACCAGCAACAACTGATCCTTGTAGTATATACAAAGTCTATTTCTTGACTCCTTTGAGTACCAAAACTGAACTTTTATAGACACTCAGCACTCCACTTTCACCCTTGAAACTGAATCCCATGCTGTCTAAAGAACTAAGAGATACCAAGTCCTTGGTCATTTGTGGATCATGTCTAACTTCACTCAGTTTACAGAATCTTCCATCCTTTGAGCTCAACTGAACTGAGCCAATCTCAACTACCTTGTAGACCTTGATGTTTGCCATACATATATGACCACCATCTATCTGCTGATAACTTGAGAACCACTCTCTGTGAGGGCAAATATGAAAGGATGCCCCAGAGTCCAGAATCCACACATCAGTTTGATGTGTTGACTCGCATGCCACTAGGACCATATCCTCATCTGAGTCATGCTCAGCTGTCACAGCAGCTGTGCCAGAACTGTTCTCCTGCTGTTTCTTCCTCTTTCAACAATTGGACGTCAAATGTCACTGCTTCTTATTGCAATTGCAAACATCTGTGGATTTAAGGCCTTTGGACTTTGTCTTCTTGGAATTTTTCTTCCAAGAATTACCATGCTCTTTTCCACTGCTGCTACTAACTACTAGTCCAAAGAACTGATTGACAAACTCTGGGTTGCCTTATGTCTCAGCTCCCTGTCATGTAAAGCTGACCTTACATCCTTCAAAGCAACTGCAGACTCTTCCAACTATGAAGGATCGCACAAAGCTCATAGAAGTGGTAATGAAACCAACAAAAATAAAGCAAAGATCTTCATCCTCAATCTTAACATCAATATTCCTGAGATAAAGTAATATTATGTTCAACTCTGATCAAGATGATCTCTCAGCTAAGCCCCCTCATGTATCCTCAGGCTAAACAGCCTCTGCTTCAGCAGAAACTTTTTGGTTAATGACTTAGTCATATACAAGCTTTCAAGCTTCAACCATAACTTGTCAGCGGTGTCTTCCTCAGCAACTTCTGTGATAACATCATCAGACAAGCACAACATGATAGTTGAATGTGCTTTCTCCTCTAGACTGACATAATCTGCTGAAATGGCATCCTCTTTATCAGATAAAGGAGTCCACAACCCTTGTTGCTTTAACAAGGCCCGCATCTTGATTTGCCACAAACTGATAACGGTCATTTTGTGCCCGTTATTCTATGATCTTTATCCCCGATTCTAGTTTAAAAGAGCTATAATAGAGTAATAATAAGTCGTAATACGCTTAATTTGCATATGCCGAGAGTTACGATTCGTTATTATGTATTTAGAGGTTTTATTATATTATTTGATGTTATAGACTGTATTTTATGCTATATTTGTAGTAACTCATTTGGGAGCGCAAGGATGGACTTCGGAGAAGCTTTAATTGCAGACAAATTCAGAGAGCCCAAGACGAAACAAGAAGGAAGCCCAAAAGGATACAAGGCTCGGTCGACCGAGCCTATGCATTCGGTCGACCGAGCGGGCCTGAAGTCCAGCAGAAGTCCGGCACATTGTTTGAGGCGGTTAGGGTTTAGTGTTTTCCACATTTAAGTCGGTCTTCTTAAGTCGGCTGTAGCTCTATATAAACACAAGTCCTTTGTATTTTTTAACACACACCAATACCCATTCATTCATATATACATACAAGCAAATAAGGATTCATTAGGCTTGTGAAGGTTTCTAGGGTTGCAAACATGTAAGCCCTAGTTTATTTTCTTTCTTTTCTTTTTAGTAATTAATTTCCCAATTATGCTTTAATTGTTTGAGTAGTTATTCATAGCTAGATGATGTAGATCTAGGCTATGACGTTAGGGAGGTGTTGATGCCTTGTCTATGAGGATCTCATACCCTACGTCCTCTTCCTAACATCTATGGATGAATCTACGTGTTTGATTTACGTGTATTCAGATTAGTTTATATGATTGCATGACGAATCACTATTTAAATCCGATTTGTATGAGAAACGCTGAGAGAAATATATTTAGGGATGTAATCTGGGAAGTTGAAGCATTCGGTCTACCGAGCCCTGTTTCATCCGTTAATCAGTCACGTATTTATGATTAGATTAGCTTCATTGAATCTTTTATCTCATTAGGTATGGCTATGGCTACGTTACTCGCTTAATTTAATTAAAACGTGTAAAAAGGAAATACCAATGTAAAACTCTTAGGTTGGCTTATGAATTGATCTTCACGGACGTTCAGCGTTATCTAGGTAGGTTTATATTAGGGAATTGTGCGCACCTTGTTTGTACGTAGATCGTAAACTAGCATGAGATCATAACTTGGTAATTGTTAGTTGGACGAGAGTTTGAGTGATCGTTTAGGAAGTACGCCTAACCATAGGAATGTTGCCTAGACAAGGTGTATGGTTAATATCGGCATCCTTAGAGTCGTAAGCGTGTGAGTTATATGAGATGGAGGCACTTAAAAGGCGAAGTCACGTAACAATATCACAGTGATCTAGTGACTCTACCGGTGCTACGCCAAGTTTTAGAGGATGACTCCGTAGCCAATATAAACAGATATGAACGGATTAATAGTTGATAAGTCTTGTTGTTATATAAATTGTCTAGATCCAAATGATTACGGTTATAATTGGGCAGTTGATTACGCTATTTGTTTACATGTTATTTGTTTATATGTTTGAGTGTGTCTTTCTTTTCTCGTATTCTATGTTGGTCATAGACCGTCTTTGTCAAACGAAATAAATAGGTTGACTATTTAAGTTAGGATCCACAAATTGATTCTCTGTGGGATCGACTCGACTCTATCTAGCTATATCGCGATTGAACCTAGTTCACTTGCTAGTGGTTATTTAGGCATCGAGTTAATAATTTAACTTGACCTCAATCACAAACTGAAACTGTTCCTCCTTGTAAATTTATCAATATTTACGTTCATTGCTGACATCCTCCTAATTAAAGAACAAACCTTTGATCACGAAATCCTAGCACCGGTCACCGGTCTTGGTGAAGATCAACTATGTTCAACCTGTAACTTCTCTGAATCTTGAACCTGTCACCCTGATACCAGTTTGTTAAAACACAGACGAGAAACTTGCCGTTTAGGAAAGATTAAAATAGTATCAATGCAATCATAAAGTATGGTCGAAATTGATAAATCACAGAACCAAAAAAGAACACAGTGATTTAATGTGGTTTCTTGCGTTATGCCTACTACTCCACGGACAGAAAATGAGATATTTTATTATACACAAAGTTACAAGGTATTTCACACACTTGTGAAATTAATACACATTGCATTATTACAACAATAGTATTTATAGGCACAATTCTCTAACCCTAACCACTAAAGATCTTTGTCGGGATTGTCATAAATACCCAGATGTTGACCCCAACTTCAGCTGTTATCCACCAGATGAAAACTCACTAAAAATCGACTCTTCCGCACTTGTAATCAATCGCTCAGATGTAGAACTCGCTTATACTCAAAGAAAACTCAGCAGACCAAATCGACTTATGGACTTCGAAAAACCCGGCTTTGCACTTCACCAAATCGACTTTCACGAATCGAATATACTTTACCGAATCGACCATCATTCTCGCCCCGCCACGATTAGTTCTACCAGTTTATTGATCGCTTTGAGATCAAGTCACCAAATCGATCGTGATATCCCACATCGGTAAATTAAGTGAATGCTCACCCCTCATATAAGTGTGAGACATAAAGGTCTTGTCAACTCGGTTAGCCCTTTTAGACCAAGCGAGGACGGCGGTCAAGCGATTGACCGTGACATTTATGACTCATTTAGCGCTACTGAGCCGTGGGTCTGGGGCGCATGAATGGTATTCAGAGCCGACTATCGACGGAACTATGCGCCGCACCGCACAAGAAGACGGTGTAAGGATGGCCTCTAGTTACCTCGGTAGGACGATCCAGACAAGTCTTGGCCGCCCTGGCGAGGACGCCACCCCTTATAAAGGGGGAGAATGTGATATCCCACATCGGTAAATTAAGTGAATGCTCACCCCATATAAGTGTGAGACATAAAGGTCTTGTCAACTCGGGTTAGCCTTTTAGACCAAGCGAGGACGGCGGTCAAGCAGATTGACCAGATATTTATGACTCATTTAGCGCTACAGCCCGGGTCCTGGGGCGTTATAATCGACAATGAGCGTAGGGTTCAACCACCGCCTCATTTCATTCCATTCCTTAGAGATTGGATTCAAGATGACGTGATAAGTGTTGAAAAGATCACCCGCTGGGCAAAAGTGTGTTGTGCATTTTTTGATGTGCGTATTTTGTTATAGACACAAACATTTCTCATGATCTTTACGGTGTTCTTTTCTTTATTATGATTGTTGTTATTGTTGCTGTTGTTGTACGCGAAGACTTTGTCACGTGATTAATCGATGAATTTATGTTGCAAAATTAATGGATGTTATAGTTGCCATTCTCTGTCAAATTCATGAGAACTGCTCTTTCGACTTTTGATTTGTGCATCAAGTTCTTGTGCTAGTTTTTGTCACTTACAAATTACAGTAAAAAGGATGAGGAATGAGTGGCTAAGTAGGGGGGAGAATGTTTATGATGACGGTCAAATTATACCCGTAAAAGTCATCAACGTTGACCTTAAATCGAGATTAATAATATGTATTTTATAGTAAATCACATGTTTATATGGATTATTTAATGTTTTGTGAATTATAAAATATAATTTGGTATTTATCCATTTTTTATTGGTATTTATCTGTTTTTATTTATAAATTGGTATTTATCCGTTTTTATTATATTTATCCGTTTTATTTAAATATGATTTATTTTGGGATAAATATCTATTTTGCAGATTTGGATAATTATGGAGGATAAATACAAATAATTGAATTAAATCTCAAGATAAATCAAAGGAAATTCAAGATAAATATCGGATTAGCACGAAAAGATCGGATAAGCATGATAAAAGACTCCAAGATGGCGCCAACTTTGAGGATATGCATGAAGGGGGGGCGCACCATTATTTTTTGAGATCGGCCGAGAGTTATCTCTTATTTGTTTTGACATTTTAAAGTATATCTCTTAATTAGCTTGAACCCCTATAAATAAAGGCATGTTATACACGCCATAAACACACTTCTTTACACAATACATTTTTTTTACACTTCTCAGTTTATAATAAAATCCTCAGTTTTTCTTAGAGCAGTTTTTATGCAAGATCTGCAGTAATGTAAATTCTTGTATTTATTTGTTCTTAGTTCCTTGTAATTAAGCCCCCAATTATTGTTTATTGTTTGAGGTTGTTCGTTCTTCACCGAACGATGTAGATCTAAGGATACAATATGAGGCAGTGGGGATTCCTTGTCTATAAGGATCCGCACGCCCAGATCTGTTATCCGGTGACCTATAGATGACTTTGGTATGATCAACAATCGTGTTTTTAGTAGATCTATATAATTGCTTTATGAGTCTCTATTTTATCCGTTACGTATGTAGAAACACTAAGATTTAGTTGTTCGTTGCGTCAATCTAGCTAACGCCTTTATGGTGTGATTGTCCACCTAGATTTTCTTATCTTAGTAGGTATGGCTACTGACACGTTGCTCGTCTGCTTTAATTAGCATATTATTAGGAAATACCAATATAGGACTCCTAGGTCGGCTCATGAATTGATCTTCCGGGACTTTCAAAGAAGATCGAGATCTCTGCTCAGACAGGAATTGTGCACACCTAGTTATACGCAAATCGTAGATTAACATGATACCTAAAAGTTAGTGTTAATGGGACGGAGACTGATGCGATCGTCTAGGAAGTACGCCTGAAAAAAGGAATGTTGCCTAGGTGAGGAATACGGTTAATATCAAGATCCCTAGTTTTGTAAGCGTGCAAGTCATATGAGATGGAGGCCGAAAAAGCGAAGTCACGTGATGTAGCATAGTGATCTCGGATGGCCTACCCGGAGCTAGGTCTAGTTTTGGGATGACTCTCGTGAGCCAATATAAAAGAAATACGAATCGGATTAATAGTTGTCGAGTCTAGCTTAATTATATAGAATCTCTAGAGATCAAACGATAACTTAATAATTGGGGAGGTTAATTACGTTGTTTATGTGTTGTGTCAGGTCGTGTCCTTTACTTTTTCTTGTACTTCGTTGGTCGTAGACCGCCTTTGTGTCATTGATATGAATGATTAATTGTTTGTATATAAAGGACCCACAATTGGTTCCCTGTGGGATCGACCTTGATTCGCTATAGCTATACTACGATGGACCTAGTCCTCTTGCTAGTATTAGTTTTGATGGTCAAGTATTTTAATTTCACTTGTTCTACGTCATCAAGTTTTTGGCGCCGTTGCCGGGGAACCAACGGTCAATTTTATATATAAATAATTTTTTATTCATGTCGAGTTTTCTATTTTTGAGTCTGTTTTTATGTTTTTGAGTCCTCTCGTTGTATGCGCTTCGTGTAAAAATTCCGAATCTGAAGCAATTGGTTTCGCTTCCGGAGATCGCCTCTCGTTGCCGCCGAGCCTGGTTTGCATTTTATGGAATTTCGCGTGTCTGTTTATCTCCGTGTGTTTAATCCGTAGGTCGATAGCGCATGGGAAACCATGTTAAAATCGCCCACGGTCCGCTTTGTTTTTCTTCCGCTTGCGTAAAACCGGAGAAGAAATAATCCGAGTCGCAATTTTTCGTGACGCCGAGAAATAACCCAAAGAACACATGTGGAGCTACGACCGCTGCGATGGGAAAAGCGATGGAAGCAATACCTTTTAAAACACCAAGATGGCTCCGAGAAAATAAATATTAAGGTTCGAATTATTCGTGGTACAATGTTGAAGGCAATGTACTACCTTTTGCTTATATTTTACTATCTTTTGATCTTTTGAACATAAGCTAGTCTTTACATGAACTCGAATGAGAATCTTAGCCCGGAGTTGGTTTGTAAGATTTATTTTATTAGTGTGAAAGGTTACGCCCCAAATCTGTCTCATCTAGAGGTATAAGGAAACATGTAGTAGTTGAAGGAAGCAAGTGAATAAAGAGTTCCTCGTAGTTCTGTCAAAATCTCATTGTCCTATGCATGAGATTGCTTCTCACCGCCATGGGAGCAACAATTTGTGTAGTTTAAGAATTCTCAATCTAAAGAAGACGTTGAGTTTTGAGAGAGCATAATGAAGCAAAGATTATAGAGGATGTTATTAAAATAAGTCCCTAGGACTAAATCTCCTTAGAATTCACTAATTCCAAAACGAGCCGATGTAGGAGCTTTGTATAAATGGTAAGGATAAATGTCGTTCCTCAGGTCTCACAACCAAGGAAGGGTATTAATCCAAGAAAAGTGACGAGCCCACCTCTTATAGTGCTCAAGGGGTCAACATCTCGGCGATCCAAGAAGGATAATCGACAAGGAGACTTTTTGGAAAGTCGAGCTGAGGACTTTAAACTCAGAACTACTTCTTTAAAACCCTTGGGATTTCTTTTTAGGATTTTAGGTTAAGTCCAATAAGAGTAACGTGACATATGTTGAGGTTTTTTATTTTGCCGTGTTCCGATGGCCATTGGGCTAAGGATGTGCAAAACTTTTTTACTCAATATAAGCCACGTGAAATAGAGTTCCTTAGGAGAGTCGAGAAATTGCTAAAGAAAAGGAAATTTAGCAACCAACCTTAAGATGGAAGCATTAAGAGAGCTTGAGAATTATTGAAAATGTAACAGAGAATGATTGGTGCGAACAAGAACAAGTTTGCTCAACTTCCAAAACTTTTTAGAATGACGATCCGAGTGAAAATCCAAAGTTGTGTGCAATTCATTCTGCAACTACCCTTATCCTTTCCTTTGTTCCTTTTCACCCTTCAACCTTTCTATTCTCTCACCAATCTGCCTCACAGTTCACATTTCTAACAAGTCTTCCATTCCCTCTCTTTCTTTCCATCTATTTCACTCTCCCACCCTAACCCAATCCCTTAACCAATTCCCACCCAACACATAATTTCTTACCCACCCTTTATCTTTTCTTACCATCCTTATATATATCTTTTTCTAAACCCATCACACTCTCAACCTCCATTTTGTTTACAAAATACCTTTGTGTTGCGGATTTTGAAATATTGCTAAGTTTTAATGATTATCTTTTATCATTTTGGGTTTCATGATCCTAACTGGGGTACGTGTAGCTCTGAACCTAGCTAGATTTTAAAAGTTTTTGGTTTGATCGAAATACAACTTCTCTTTCTACCGGAAGATTTTAAATTTCACACTTTTTCTGACCCTTCCGGCATATAGATGATGAGTTTTGTTCTAAGCAATCACACCGATCCGACCTTGTTGATGACGGTTATGACTTTTACGTGATACATTGGGTTATTAGTAATTTTGAGGAGAAGCTACACCTCCCTAAGTTGTTGATATCCAATCCAAGCGTGAAGAGTCTGCGCTCAGTATCTGATTTTACCTTTAGCCGACAGGTCACATTCAATCTGTTATACCTTTCCAAGTGTCTCTTTTCCACTGGATTGAATACAGGGTTGATCCAGTCAACCTCGTGTTCTCCCACATGGGGTAATGCTTTTTGATCTTTGTCTTCTCCACCCGGTTTTAAGAATAATTTTATGGTGGAGGATTTCGATGAAGAATATAATCTTTTGTTGATTGTATATCTTTCTTTCTATTTTGTATTTTTCTTTTTGCGTCTGAACGAGTAGTTTTAACTCTTTGGTTTTCCTTGTCATTGGTTGTCTGGAATAAAGTGACTTCAATTGTTTTTGGATATTTTACATCTAATTACTGCCACATTATTTTGTAACTTCCATTGACATGTTATTAACGGTTTCGTGGAGTTTCCATTTGGCTTGCTTAAACACAGTTTTCACCGCTTCTCCACGACGTGCTCCGATGATATGCATCTACTTGAGAGCCGTTTCCAGAGCTAAGTCTTTTTCTTAAATTCTCATTTTTATTTGTCATTGGGCACAATGCCAAGTTTAAGTGGGGGGTAGGAGACTTAGCTATGATATGAAAATTGAATGAAACGGTGAAAAATTGAAAAAAATTGAATAAATGCCATATTATTTATCTCGTACCCTTAGAATTGTGAGTTCCTAGCTAAGGATGATAGGGAAGGAACCAAGTTGCATGAGTACGTGATCATTTTATACTTATGTGAATGTAAATTTAAGGATATTCATGCCGATTGTTGCAAGTAGTTATTTATTATTCGATTACTTAATCTTTGAATCGAGTTTATCGCACGAATTATAATAACTGAAGAATTATGTGTACATTGCGTAGATGATTGGTTATGCAGACCTAGTGTCGAAATTTATCTGCTGATGTATTCCTATCTTCTGGCCATCAAAGCGGAGTAATAAGCTTGAGAATAATCTGTGTTTTGACAAAGCGTTAAACACTGGGCTTGTAGTAACATTACCAAAGTAGCCCCGCGCTTGTGGTAATATTCAATGCTTCCACTAATCCGTGAGAAAGGGATTCTTGCAATGCATACTTTACTTTTAAAGCAAGTTTCTTTCTTAAGAAGTGGTAAAGTTTGAAATGATGAAAATGAAAAAAAAAATTCAATTTTTAAGAGGCTTGAGTATTTTTCTCGGTCTCCAAGTCCAAAAACCTTATGGATGACGCTCTTGCTTATTGCACCATGTCTTTACCCATTGCGAGGTTTAAGAAGTGGGAATGCTGATGTTGGTAAGTTGAGATTACGAAGTTAGCATAAACTCTAATCTTGCTTCGATTATATAAAACTGAATGCACATGCACACATCACTTCGATTCATAGAGAGTAGTGAATAATGGATATCTTATGAGCATGAATGGTATGAGTTGACTCGAGCTTCTTGTGTAAGTATGATTTGACCACGGGAAATGTTGACTTGGGGAATGACTTATTGATGCTTTGTTCGGGACGATCAAAGTCTAAGTGGGGGGTAGTTGATGACGGTCAAATTATACCCGTAAAAGTCATCAACGTTGACCTTAAATCGAGATTAATAATATGTATTTTATATCAAATCACATGTTTATATGGATTATTTAATGTTTTGTGAATTATAAAATATAATTTGGTATTTATCCATTTTTATTGGTATTTATCTGCATTTTTATTTATAAATCGGTATTTATCCGTTTTATTATATTTATCCGTTTTATTTAAATATGATTTATTTTGGGATGAATATCTATTTTGCATATTTGGATAATTATGGAGGATAAATACAAATAATTGAATTAAATCTCAAGATAAATCAAAGGAAATTCAAGATAAATATCGGATTAGCAATTTAAAAGATCGGATAAGCATGATAAAAGACTCCAAGATGGCGCCAACTTTGAGGATATGCATGAAGGGGGGCGCACCATTATTTTTTGAGATCGGCCGAGAGTTATCTCTTATTTGTTTTGACATTTTAAAGTATATCTCTTAATTAGCTTGAACCCCTATAAATAAAGGCATGTTATACACGCCATAAACACACTTCTTTACACAATACATTTTTTTACACTTCTCAGTTTATAATAAAATCCTCAGTTTTTCTTAGAGCAGTTTTTATGCAAGATCTGCAGTAATGTAAGTTCTTGTATTTATTTGTTCTTAGTTCCTTGTAATTAAGCCCCAATTATTGTTTATTGTTTGAGGTTGTTCGTTCTTCACCGAACAATGTAGATCTAAGGATACGATATGAGGCAAATGGGGATTCCTTGTCTATAAGGATCCACACGCCCCACTGTTATCCGGTGACCTATAGATGACTTTGGTATGATCAACAATCGTGTTTTTAGTAGATCTATATAATTGCTTTATGAGTCTCTATTTTATCCGTTACGTATGTAGAAACACTAAGATTTAGTTGTTCGTTGCGTCAATCTAGCCACGTCTTTATGGTGTGATTGTCCACCTAGATTTTCTTATCTTAGTAGGTATGGCTACGGCTACGTTGCTCGTCTCATTAATTAGCGTATTATTAGGAAATACCAATATAGGACTCTAGGTCGGCTCATGAATTGATCTTCCGGGACTTTCAATGAGATCTAGATCTGCTCAGATTAGGGAATTGTGCACACCTAGTTATACGCATAAATCGTAGATTAACATGATACCTAAAAGTTAGTGTTAATGGGGACGGAGACCGATGCGATCGTCTCAGAATACGCCTGAAAAAAAGGAATGTTGCCTAGGTGAGGAATACGGTTAATATCGGCATCCCTAGTTTTGTAAGCGTGCAAGTCATATGAGATGGAGGCCGAAAAAGCGAAGTCACGTGATGTAGCATAGTGATCTGGATGGCCTACCCGGAGCTAGATCTAGTTTAGGGGATGACTCCCGTAGAAAATATAAAAGAAATACGAATCGGATTAATAGTTGTCGAGTCTAGCTTAATTATATAGAATCTCTAGATCCAAACGATAACTTAATAATTGGGGAGATTAATTACGTTGTTTATGTGTTGTGTCGGGTCGTGTCCTTTACTTTTTCTTGTACTTCGTTGGTCGTAGACCGCCTTTGTGTCATTGATATGAATGATTAATTGTTTGTATATAAAGGACCCACAATTGGTTCCCTGTGGGATCGACCTTGATTCGCTATAGCTATACTACGATGGACCTAGTCCTCTTGCTAGTATTAGTTTTGGTGGTCAAGTATTTTAATTTCACTTGATCTACGTCATCAGTTTATCCCCTCAAGAAGCATTTGGAAGTTTTGAAAGCGATCTAAGATGCACAAATGATCGTGTAATCTTCCTATTCATGGATGCTTCTCAACTATGATCGCCGCCTGAACCTTATCAGTTGTTGGACAAATGGTTATCGTAAAGTCTCATATTTGTAAAGTAATGCCCTGCACACCCCATATAAATGTGAGACATAAAGGTCTTATCAACTTGGGTGAGTCTGTTTACACCAAACGAGAACGACGGGCTAAGCAGTTGACCGAATCATTTATGACTCATTAGCGCTACCAGACCTAGTTGTCTGGAGGCGTTACATTCATATTTGGTGTTCCCTTCTTCTACATCGCTCTCTAATCAGTTTTTTTTTTTTAACACGAAACCTTTTTATTAAGAGTTAAAAGAAGGTTCGTACATGCCGTATCCTGGCCCTCCCCTTATACCAAAAGACGTTGACGAAACATGGCCATGCCTCCTTAAAACCTATGGATGTCAAACCCAGTGTGGGAAAATCCATGTCATAGGAAAGAGTACATCACCCCATGTTTCCAAAAGTTAAAAACTCCACCATAAAAATTAAGATTACAATAGGATGCATGGAATAAAAAACTAAAACCGCAGCTTGAGAGTCCTTGGAGTCGTAAATGGTTGAAACGGCCTTCGAACAGTTTGCGGGTTGCCCGACTTGAGACACGGTCACATGCAAGAAGAAGTAGTAAGTATAACCACCGAGAGTACATATATAAAGAGAAGTTATAAAGGAGCGTGACACCTGTATTGCACCCTTCAAAATGTAAATTGAAGGGTGCGTCCAGAGATCCTCGCCAAGATTTAAACCACATTCCAAGAAGCAGTAGGAGATGCTGGGTTGCATGCCAAGGCCCTATGCAGAGTATGATGCGACAACCTGTACTAGAGAAAACCTTGTGCCAATAAAGAGAATGATGAGAGTGTAAAAGAAAGCAGATGTATAACAGATTAGAAACAACCTGGTTTGCACCCATCAAAAGATTGATGGGTGCTTCCGGTGATTATCTTGGTTAAGTTGCGATGAAAGCGTCGTATGAATGGGATTTCCAGTTGATCACCATGTAGGATGAGATGAAGAGCTGCGCAGGAGGGCATCGTTTGTGGTGTAGGAGACCATGATTCTCTTTGGAGGAGGCACGAGTGGCAAGGAAATCGGCAGCTTTATTGGCTTCTCGTTTCGTGCGAAGCTGAGCAATGAGACTTTTAATGGATCGAATATCATCGTCGATCAGCCAAGGTGTGTCATACCTCCCTGAAATAATGTTTGCTATATGTTTGTGATTTGTGGTTTGACATACAAAGAACTTTTACTATTATATGCATATCCATGTAGCTCAAGAAATTGAAACAGAAGCGAAGCTCGAGAATCGCTCCAAAAAAACTTAAGCTTATGGGGAGATAGATAATTAACATTATATATATCTTAATACGTCCCCTCAAGTGTGGGTCTATACGAGGGGAGAGAGGCCTAAAACTTGATTTGTTTTTTTGTGAGATGTGTGGGCCTGTAAGAAGAGAGACCCAACACTTAGTTTTTTTTTTTTTAATTGGGCCGGAAGCGGGGTTTGAATTCAGGACCTTCCGCTCTGATACCATGTTGAACTACCATCTCTCCCAAAAGTTCAAGCAGGCTGGGAAGGTAGATAATTAAATTTATATATCTCAATAGCTCTCAATCCTTGTATCTGCATTATTTGAAATTTTGGATTCTTCTTAGTTCTCCTTGTCACTTGTATGGAGTACCCTTTTTTTTTAAATCCTTTTCAAGTTGAACCAAATTCTCTTACTCGGTCTGGTGAATTTGTGTTCTGTCGAAGGATTTTTCTTTTCCATTACATATTTTAGTGCGGAAGGGAAACAGATCTTCATAAAGACGACCATTTTCAATGTTGTTTTAAGATGGTTTGAAGACCTAAGAATGAGCTTGTTCATGAATAAGAAACTAGATGAAATCATATACTGTCGGATAGTAACCGAGCTATTAGTATCTTACAATGTCTCAAAGTTAAAAACAAATAGTTATTGTGTTTTTTCTTGTCACATTTACTAAGTTTCATTGCTCGGAACTTGAAGGCCTCTTAGCATGCACATTCTCTTGAATCAATCTGCTGTTTTGTGCTTTCTATCTGCTTTTCGTGACGAACTTGCAGAAGTACCTCTTTAGTCCATTTCAAAAAGTGGGTTGCATTGTGACCAAGCTGTCCATCTTTATGGAACAGAAAGCATTGCAGTTCATCAGCTGGGGTTGGACACTCTTCTTTACCAATGGGTTCCCACCAGGCACCTCTGTGCTTCATTCCAGACATATTCGCTAGCCAATGATGTGCATATTGGCCTAGTCCTGCAAGCTCCAGCCAACCTCTTGGAAAAAACTCCATTATACTACTCTCATGATCCATGAAGAACATGTTCGTAAGCTGCGCACCGTGCGGTGATGCCACTATGTCAGTGTTGCTCATTACTTCCACCTATATATATACATATACAGTATAAGCTCGATAAATGAATAACCTCGTTAAAGGAATAATTTTCTCTGGTCCCGACTTGGGCAAAAGGGCTTAAATTAATGTTTGGTAAATGAATAACCTCGTTAAACGAATATTTTAAACTGGTCCCGAGGGTAAATTTATCCAGGTTATACTGTATACACAAGATCAATGAAAATATTGTAATTGCATTTTTGTTGAAATGATAATAGCATACTTGAGGTGATGATATATACATATATACCTGTTCACAGAAGCTTAGATTTTCGAACTTTGTCACCTTGAGGATGCATCCTTCGACACTCTCGCATGCCTCAGTAAATACAGCGATTACAGCGGTGTCGTTCTTGAAAGACCTTGCTCCTTTTCTCAGAAGCAGTGTAAACCTTATAATAGGGATCCCTTTTTGATTTAATTCTGTCCCTCTTTTTGTTGTCTTCAAGCCACAATATTGTCTACCTTTGCATCTTAATAAGTTAAAAGTCTTCAACTTATTCTCATCTCCCATTGATCCAATATCATGCCTCATTACAAGTGCTTTTTCAAAACAGTATGGTCCTTCTCCTTGACTGAATCCATCTACTTTGACATCTCCAAAATAAGTTTTCGAAACTTTTTCGAGCCACGATCCCATCTTGAATATGACTTCTCCCCAATGGAATAGTACCCATCTTGTCGGCTTCGAGCATCCGTTCTTCATCGACCATCTAACAAACGGTGTAAGCGCAGCAATCCCGTGCCATAAGTTTTCATAGTTAAAATAAGTATCTGATATAAAAGTAAGGCCTTCCATGAAGATAGCATTGTCTGGTAGACTCTCTTTCCATGCTAATGCATAACCATTTCTAGTTCCATCCCCGGTATCGTGCCCTTTGATACAAAGAAGCCTACCCTTTGATGATTCTGATGGAAAATACATGTATTCTGCTTCATTTTCTTCAAGGGTGTCGTTAAAAGAACTCATAAACCATGTATTCCCTGTCAAGCCAGTTTCTGCTAATCTAATGTCCTTAAGTGGCAAGAAAGTTACCAAGTCCTTCAGCCTGGTGATCATGGCAGCATCCATGCTCGATTGCTCACCGCCCCCGTTTCCCGTTTTCCATAGACTACTAAACAAGGATTCTGAATTTGATGGAAACTTGGCAGTGAAAGGAAAGGAGGATTGAATGGAGAGGAGGATGATAATGAAGGACATAAAGACAAGACATATCATTAATTTGATTATATGCCTTTCCTTCTTGTTCTGATGATGATAGCCTAGTTTGATGTTCTCTCCCATTGTTCCACAAGGTGAAGAAATGAAAATGGCATAGAAATCTAAATTATTGTCAGAGTTTCACATTCAATCTCGAGATTGAGAATAAAAGCTAATTAATAGATTTTACAAGGTCAACATCACATTAACTGCTCCATCACCATTTGCATTATGTTCAGTAAAACTAAGACAATAATCTAATGTAATAAGTTGACTAAACTTAAGGATTCTTGTCAGATGTTGGATTATACTATTATAGTATTATCACCAATTACGTAGTGAACTTGAAATAATTTACAAACAATATGTGGTACCCCCCATCTACGGGTAAAACAATAGGAGGAAATACTTAATTTCATTTCTTAAATATATAGTGGTATATCTTAGAGAAATATACAAGTAATTGGTACAGACATAAACATGGAGTTTGACTTATAATCCATTGACATATTGTATGAAAACACATGTTATAGCGCAAGACGCGTGGTGACCAACATCTGATCGAGGAAGAAGAATCGCCTCCTTTAATCCGAAAAAATACACTAAAATTTGTACGATACATATAGTTTACCCTCCTTAAATTTTTTATTAGCCTTTAAAAATTTTATTGCCCCCCCCCCCCCTCCCCCCTTACCCGATATCCTGCGTCCGCCCCTGATAGCGCATGAAAGTATGAGCTGTGCACGACTTATATTTTCTTCTTCAACCAAGGTGCACAGTTTTTTAGGACAACGAGTATATTATGAATTAATGTCCGGCAAAGACGCGGAAAGAACATCGTTTGGAGGTAAAGAATCCCACGTAACAAATCACTAGACGATAGCCCATACAAAGCTAATAGGTGAGCTGAAACATTTCCTAAGCGTCATAAAACAAAACCTCAACAAGAAAAAACAAAGCTAAGGAAAGACAATCCAAAGTAAGACAAGCAAAAATAGAGAGATTATATATTTGTCGTGTTAAGATCAAGCGCTTACCGTTCTACTAATCAATTGGTGATGTTAAAGATAATGAAATAAAGTAGCACATTTACTTCCACCGATTGGTTATAGTAGAATGGTAAGCGCTTGATCCTAACATGGTATCGGAACCAGAGGTCATGAGATCGAACCCTAGTGTGAACAATATTTTCCCCCATTTATATTGTCAAGTGTTGGGCTAGCCTAGTTGGTATTTGTGTGCCTAGTTGGCATAGCCTTAATATGAGCCCACATTTGAGAGGGCGTGTTAAAGATAAGGAAATAAAGTAGCACATTTACTTCCAACGAATGGTAAGCGTTTGATCTTAACATGTCGCAATCGACATAGCATTCACACATGCTAGACAATCACTTTCCACCTCCAGTAGAAGCTATCCCCATATGTTGAACTTCAAACAACGCAAACAAAATCGCTTTCATTTCAAGAATATTGACATCTATTCCTAGATCCAGATGAAATGAGTAAGATGACACAATAGAGCCCTTAGAATCTCTAAAGATAGTACAAACATGGGCGGCGGCAAAGCCAAGCATTTGGGTCACTTGACCCAAATCTAAAATAATAATAAAAAAATTCAGTGTATTTTTTATATTATTTAAAAAATTTATGTACTAATATCTACTAACTGATCCGTTAAAATTTTCAAATATCGACTCTTGACACATAATATACATATATTTTTTATATAATGCATAAGAAACTTGTAATACGATGTGTCGTTATCGATTCCTGACCCGTGTCACACAATTCCTGCAGCCGCCCCTGAGTACAAATACCGGAAGAGTGAAGAGTAGAGGAAGCATATGTATTGCATTTAATCGTACCAACCGGCTGCTTGCTCCACGGCGATGCTAACACGAGCTGCGAAGCACAAACCAGAGTAGACTGCTCAACATCCATAGATTATCGAGCCTGCACCCTTGCTTTTGTAACAATGCAAGAAATAAAAATTTCCTTATCCTCAAAGACACCACTACAACGTGATTTCCATAGATTCCATATATTCATTGCAAAGACTGCAACCTCCTCCCTTGAGTATCTATCCAGAATCATGGCCAATAAATCTTTAAAAGACAAGGCAATGTAGTGGAGAGAAGACAGATCAAGTGAAGCCTCCTCCGGTCCTCCCACGCTGCTTCCGCCATATCACAGTCTGCCGAAGGGTCTCCCTTTCTCGACCACACAACAAGCACACACCTTCTCCAGCATTGCCCTTCAATAAGTAATCACCAATGGGCAAACACTCATGCAAACACTGCCAGTCTGCCACTGAATGTGTTGCATCTGTGGTTGAACTAGGATATTCAAGATACTCCGTCAAATACTATTAGGGGCATTAGATTTTTGAGGCCCCAACGAAAAAGTAGGATCGTATAGTGTAATGACCCCCGACCCGAATACTGGGTATGAGCAATTCGGCCATGCCCGAAAACTTAAAGGTCTGTTGGATATGAATAATTTCGGCAAAAAAGGAATCAATGGAATTAAATATAATAAAATAAAGTGAAATAATGATTAGAAAGTTGATTTTTTAGAATTTTTATAGATGAGAAAATGATTGGTGGAAGAGAGTAGTATAATGAATAAATTTATTATTAAAAGATACTGTAGTGAATAAAATGAAGTTGTGAAAGATAATTTATTAACTTTTTATTTGTAGATGAATAAATAGTTGGTGAGAGAAATCGCAAGATATCATTGGAATGAATGAATTAAAAAGATAGTGTGGTGATTTAAATCGATCTATCTCGTGTCCAAACATAACTTGATTGTTTCAGGACATGAAGTCTGATGAGTCCATATTTTGTGGTGCTGTATGTGTTTATTTTATATTTATTTTGTCGGGAGATACTGCTTTCAGATATATTTTGGTTGATTATCAGGTTTTAAGAGCTTGTGAGATGTGATGGAAGATTTCAGGACATATTGAGCATTTTTTGAAGTATTGTGGTAGATTAGAAAAAAAACGGCTTTTAAAGAATTTAGAGTTTCAGTTTTTACCTATGTCGGGACTCGGGATCCCAACGTGTCGAGGAGAAGACAGAGCCCACCACGACCCACTATTTCTTACAGGCCAGCTCATGTGTTGGGTTTTTTACCTGCAAACCATAGTGGAAATGGTGTACCGGACTTTGTGGTTTCAGAGTACATTGTTGATGAAACATGTCGGGTTCATATTGTGGAAAATGGTACGATAAAGACATCAGCAGATATTCGGTTCAGTCTATGAAAGACTTGTCAATTGTTGTATTATGAGGGTCTATTCTCTTTCAAAAGATCGTAACATTCTCCTTCTAGCTCCAATGAACGACAGGCCTTTTGGAAACGCTGTGTGTGATGGAATGTCCTTCAGTCCATGTTTTTTTCAGCAGAAATGAGGCTTTACAGGCAACTTTTTCTGGCGTCATAGTGAGTTCCCCTAATTGATTGTTGTTTTACATGTTATGCTCGACTTTTTTATGGACGATCATAGCCGAGTTTCCCTAATCAATTGTTCTTTCTTGTATAGGCAAAGTAGTTCTAAGAAGTGTTTTAGCCTTAAACAATGTTGTTTGTGCTCCATCTTTCAGTTTTAATCTTATTTCACTTAGTACTAGTCTTGCTATAACACTTCAGCTTATCAAATTTCAATTTGAGTTTGATTATTGTTTGATTCAAGAGAAGATACATGAAAGCGGTCGGAGAGTAGTTTTTGCGGCTAAATTTAAGTTCAATTTTAAGCATATAAAGCTTAGTAGAACAAAGTGGCCTGAATCCCTATTTCTTGCTTCTTCTGGTCGGTTTTCGAGTAGCTTCACTATTCTCTGAGCTTTATTTCTTACTGCCAATCCCCAATTGAATCTACAACATACACTACTTTTATCTTAGCCAAAAACATTAAGGAAAAAAAAAACTATGTTTACAACTGCATTGTGCCACCCTAAACACCTACACCTCTGATCAAAACCGAACTGATTGATAAATATCGGTCCCATTGATCAATGGTCTATAAGTGTGCAGCGATACAACGCAATATATCATCTTCCGGTTTTCCGGTTTTCTTGATAACGTCTATATCATCTTCAAACTCCGTTGCAACACTTTTGGGTCCATGAGTTAACAGGTGCTCTAACACAATCATAGAATTGTAGGATGCTTTCCAACTTTTCCTATCAAAACTCGTAAATCTGATCCGAGAAACAACAAATAGAGCAACAACGTGAGCAAGAAACGAAGCAACAGATCAAGTTTGCACATATATATACATTGTTAATGAACAATTCAGATCTTCTAATGTTGGAGTTTTTTTCTTTTAAACCATACCAGCAAAAAGCAAAAATAGAGAAAGGATACTTGACCTTTGAATGTCATTAATGCAAAGTTTAGTAGCTCCTCTGGAATTTCAGATTCCAGAATACCAAATCTTCCATCTCCAATCTTGTCTCTTGGATGGAAACATGTCGTAGCTTCAAAACCTGAAGACAATTAATGCAGTTCCGCAATTGCTGATATATCCGTCCACAATTAATAGGTGAAACTGATTTAAAGTAAAACCTAAGATCTGACTGCTCAACAACAACTTTTATTGTTGATGTCATCAATTTCACTGTGTGATCGATGAGCAACAGATTTCTGTATCGTCATGAACTCCACCATGCATGATAATGGGACGAAAGCCATCGACTGAGAGTATCCCAGAACCAAGCTTAGAACTATTTCTCTAACCAGAATTTTGAACACCATATCGATCCCTAGGAAGTAGAAACATGAATTAAAAGTTCCATGTCAGAAGCCATACATGTTGAGGACTACTTACACATCTGAGCAAATGTAAACAAGACAAAAACAAATACACCGAAAAAGCAACTAAATGAAATATTTGTGTATCAAAGAACTGAAAGCTCAAAAGGCAAATTAAAGCAAATCCTCAGTTATGCTGATCAAGTTACGGTGACTAAACATGAAAGATTTCACAGGGATCATCCTAAACAGCTGAACACGTACGCGTATAGTGCCTGGTTGAAGCTAGCTATTTTAATCCAAAAAATATGCACCCCACTTCACTACAGCTGTTTACCATTAAACAAGATGAAATTTGTCATCAAGCCTCTTGTCTTCAAATGTTTTCCCATCAAGCATAAGTAGTCTCCAGCACGGATCGGGAGGGTATACCTGTGAGAGAAAGATTTATTTATCATGCTGAAGCAATGTTTCGTCAGTGGAAGGAATAAAACTACAAGAGCATGGTCAAAAATCCACAAAGTCATAGACTGATACAGGAAGAAAGCCATATCTAAAAATAAAGCGAAATCCAGGAACGACAATGTTCATAGAAAACCAAAAGCACCTTCAAAGTTAAAGCATATAGCTGAACAAGCAATTCCTCCATCTCTCAAGAATGTCGCCATGAAAGCCCTGTAAAAGCAAACATTAGACATTAGCAGTCTCAACAAGTTGTGATGTAGCCCTACTTTTAACTAATACACATAATCAGTCAACTATGGCCTCCAAAATTTTGCAAATTTTACACGTGCAAAAGATCCGGACTTCCATAACAGCCTGTAAATGTTAAAACCAATTTTGGTATTTTCACATTTGGCTATCCAAAACACTCTCATGATCCAAGATAAATTTCATAACGCCAAACAGCCAACTTTCTAATAGAAAATAGACAGCATTTTTATAACAGGTTTGAGAAGCTACTTTTCGAATCTTCCCAAGTTCAGGATTGAAAAGCTACTTTCGGTTTTTTAATTGCAGAAGGGATAGGACATGATACAACAAATCAAAAAGACAGAGCCACAAAATCAACTCCGTTCTGAGCAGCAGAATGTATTTCAAAGGTAGGATTCAAAGTCATTTGTCTCGAAATAGACCTATACATAATAGTAATTGTTATGTGTAAAAATGATTTTTTTTTTTGAATAAAAGCAAAGAAGAAATGGAAATTTGTTATTTACCCTATAGCATTTAGTAGATCGAAACTTCAACTTCATTCCCCAGTTCCATCTGTTCATCCTGGATTCTAAAAACTGAACTCTCAACTTTTTGGGGGTACTCATGTGAAAATTCAACTACAATCCTCTTCAAGGTTGAAATCTCTCCAAAACAGGACGGAAACTCTTCCAATTTTGCACAATATCTAATCACAAGTTGCTCCAGACAAGGCAATGATTCGGTGCAGGCATTCCATTCCACCAAATTGTGATCAATTAATTCAAAGAATTTCAGATTCTGGAAAACCAAATCTTCCATCTCCAGTCTTGTCTCCTGGATGGAAACATGTCGTAGCTTCAAAACCTGAAGACAATGCAGTTCCGCAATTGCTGATATATCCGTCCACAATAGCTGAAACTTATTTAAAGTTAGTTTCTTGAGAGTTGAAGGGAAGTTAATCAAGTATTCTCTTTTCTTTCTGAACTGAGATAGCTTTAGCGACTCAAGTTTCCTATTAAAGTCCAATATTTCTTTTGATTCTTCATCATTACCAGGACATTTTTTCAAATTACAGCTTAGTTTCCGAACAGCCGGCAACCTTTGTAGAAGCCGTTGTACATCTTTTCCGGTAGATAAATTTGGTTGTGAAAAGTGTACCACCTTATCCAATTTAGGATATTCCTCAAGCTCATGGCCGTATGAAAATTGAAGAATACAATCGCAGACTTCCACATGCCTAAGACTGTTCATTTTCCAAAATGTTTCTGGCAAATGTATGGAATCAAATGATATCAGCGTAAAAGATCTTAAGTTCCAGATGTTGCACATCGATTGTGGAATAGATGTTGAGAAGATATACGACAAGTCAGCAGATATATGTCTTAAATGTATTAGAGAGCTTAATTGTTTCCCACCATAGATTTGCAACATAACATCAGAATCCAACACTTGAACAAGACTAAGCTTCCATAATGGGAATAACGACCGTGTGTCATTATATTTAGAAAATAGGAGTAGAGAGCGTACATTTGAAACTGATGATCCCACAACAGTTATAAGATCACTTTGGTCATGCATGGAAACACGACAGTGGTTGTTTATTGAAAGGTTTGGGGAACTAGATGATGCAATTTTATGGGCCAGTAGGAAAAAGTTTGCCTCATGACATTTCGTTCGACATAAATCATGTATCATATCATGAACACGATCTTCTCTCACTCACAATTATAAGTTTTCTATCAAGTAGGTCATTTAAGTACTCTTTCGCCACATCTTCTATGCTTTTCGTCCCGGATTCTTGTACGAATCCTTCAGCAATCCATAGCAATATCACTTTCTTAACCTTAATCCTCTGATCCTCTCGAAACGCTCCAAGATAGAGAAGACATGGTTTCAAAGTCTCGGGTAAATGGTTGTAACTTAATTCCAAAATTCTCATACAACCCTCGTCGGAAAGATAAGAAACTACCCTTTCAGAAACTTCGCTCCACCAGCTCAGGTTTTTTTCTGTTCTAGCAAGGAGACATGCAATTACAGAAACCGCTAGAGGGAGGCCTTTACAGTTTTGGGCAATCCGCTTTCCAACCTCATACAGATATGGCGGTGAAATGACATTATGAAA
Organism: Gentiana macrophylla; assembly: GCA_026214975.1. Classification (NCBI taxonomy): domain Eukaryota; kingdom Viridiplantae; phylum Streptophyta; class Magnoliopsida; order Gentianales; family Gentianaceae; genus Gentiana; species Gentiana macrophylla. The sequence goes on along the minus strand of CM047810.1, from coordinate 47,423,028 downwards.
CACTTTCTTTTGCAATAACTCCCAACTTTCAACCTCAGACATAAAACGCAGCTGATACGGGTTACAATTGATTTTTCATTTGTCGGCAACTTCATGAGATCGGGTAGTTAACATAACTCTACTCCCATTTTTGTCGTCAGGGAATGAACTTTTTACTTCATTCCAGGCACTAGCGTTCCACATATCGTCTAATACAATGAGAAATTTGCGACGGCTCAAAGATTTCCACAATTGGTGAGCCAAGTCATCATCACTCATGTCTCGCCATCTATTGTCATCCCCCATAATATCATGTATAAGGTCAAGTAATAACCTTCTAGTATTATGATCTTGCGAAACTGAACAAAATGCAAGTACGTTGAAATTGCATTTCACTAATGAGGAACCATATACCTCTTTGGCTAGGGTAGTCTTTCCCAACCCACCCATGCCAACAATTGTAACAACGTCAAGTGACATACTTCCCCGCGTAAGCATGCCCATTATTTTCTCTCCCTCATCCTCGAAACCCACAAATATTTCAATGACTTCTAAAGGTCTAGGTTGTTCCGAGAATGTACTAATGAAACTAATTGAACGGGGAAGGCGTCTTGGATTATCCATGGTGTTCACTTTGATATTTTCAAGCTTTGTCTTTATAACGTTGATTCATCAATGACATCTCGTAAGACGAGCCATATGATGAACCGATTGGATGATCAAATACAAACCACTTAACCGATGCACGAGTTGATGATGTGTTCTCATTAGATGTACAAAATCAAGCAACTTCTAACCATGTCTTCCTTAGTTCACTTTGCAAGTCGAAGATATAATTGAAAAATGGACGGAGAGAAACCAATTCCTCCTCAATTTTAATAATCTTGTATTTTGCAAAAGGTGCATACTTCCGATCGCTAATCATCCTCTCCTTCAAGTTTATAAGATCACGTATAAGATTATCAAGGAATAGTGGAGAAATAAGCTTTGGAAAATTTGTATCTGATGCATCTAGAATTCATCATAAATCCGTCTTATGTTAGCATTTATCATTTCAATTTTCATCATAAAATCACTTAGAAGCACCCGCTTATCGAGGAAATCTCCTTCCATGTCATCAAAGGAGAAGACCGCATACACCCTCCCGAAAAAACATCAATTTGGTCGCAAATTACTTCTTTTGCATTCTCGACAGGAGGATCGTTGAGAAATGACAAAGAAAAACAATATCATCTCGAAGGATTTGAAAATCATTCTTCAAAGGAATCACCAAATCCTCAAGAAAAAGTCGATAAAGGTCAAAGCAACTTGTCCGAACATGAGAGAATCGATCGTTGCACATATATGGCATTAAGGATTCCAAAGTACAATCCGGCAACTTGATGTGTGGTGTGTTTGATCTTTTGCAACATATGAGAAAGCATATTGTTTGTTTGGATGCACTTTTCTCGCTTGAGTCTTTTGCCCAATAAAGAAATGTGAGACATATTGCATCATTAGAAAAGACTTGAACCAACAATTTGAATTCCTCCAACTCCTTACTATATATGCAATTCAGAGCGAGTTTCAAAAATTCCTTAAAAATACTAACTTCTCTTCCAATGTTTCAATTTGCTTCTTGAATGAAACGATTTCGCTTAGCCTTGTAGGTGACAAGATCATTCGGACATTCGATGATAGAATCCATAAACTTTAGGATCTCATAACTCGTTAAAGCGACCAAATGAACCGAATTTACCCACCTTGCTTTGATTTCTAGCTTCGATAGTTGGATTTTTTCTTCTAATTCGGATGCCAATGGATGCCATCGTGCGATACCTCCCGCACCTATTGCATGAAGACGATGAGCAAGATGACTATTTCTTTTTCTTTTTCCCATATCTCTTGAAAAGAAGCGATCAAAGAAGCGATACTATTTTTGTATCGTTATTGTTAGTTGTTACAAGGTTATGACTACAAAAATTAATTTACCTAAAGGATTTGACTTTATATTGGTTGAGTTAAAATATTTCTATTTTTATGCAACAACCTTTTAATTTCTCTTGTATTATATCATTCCTATGTGTGGGCTATAATCATCTTTAATCCTTAAAATAAAGAATATGCTATATGACATAAATAATCACTCGTAAAATTTGTGTTATGATGAAAAGGAAAAAACTTGTAATTTTACATGGATAGAATGTATGTATTGTAAGGAACCACCCACCGGTTGTCTAACAGTACATTGCGTATACAGACTTGTAATCCTGCTTTTCTTCTCAAGTAAATGGGGTATCCATCTTTTCCTTGTATTGTACAGTTGGAAAACTCACAAGGATAATGGGAATAAGAGTGGGTATTGTAATGGATCATAGCAACCAAAATAATGTTTCACTTGATATGTCCTTCCAGAATGTGAATATATAACGACATCTCTTTCATAATGAACATTGGGATCGTTTCCTGCTATCCAAACTGCAAAGAACTTGTTCTCATTGTTGGTGAATTATACACTCTCGATCTAACTTCACATATTTTGCAATTCGAATATGTAAATCCTCGAGGAATCATACTCTTTCAACTTCTTAAAAAATTTAGCATAAGGATTTCTATCTAAAAGTCTCATTAACTGCTCTAAAATAACTTTTTTTAAATTTGAATCTGGAAATTTACTCATGTGATTTTGAACCTCATTTTGAGTGTCGTAAAAAATAGTTGAAAGTACACCGGCGTGTTGTCTTCTGGGACAATATTTGGTAGATTGTGATAGATTTCTCCTTGAACTCGAATGTGTATACTCCACGTCTTCCAGATGCCAAATCTTTGTCTAGTGTGACTCCAAAAGATGTAAATGAAAACATATTGTTGTATGCTCGGATATTTTTTTCGAAATTCTTTACACGATTCTAGTTGTGAGGTTAATAGATCATATAATGCATCAGGGACATCTTCTGAGGATATTTTACGAGCATTATAGTATCCTCTCACATACGTTCGAGTCTATTTCATAACCTCGACTTATCAGTCGAGGAAGAGGATACTCTAAATGCTCTCCAGCCCTCTTTAGAGCATTAAATCCTCTCACATTCGTTCGTTCAGTAAAAAAAAAATTCCTTTTGTAGCCAACCATTTATTAAAAAAAAATGAATAAACTTAACACAAAAGAGATCCTTTTGCATTGCAATAGATACAATTGTTTATTTTCCTCAGTTGATGTTGTTCAGATAATTTTGGCTCATGTGCAATTTTCTTCACCTATTGAAAACCCGGGAATGACCGGAGGGAACCGCAGCGGAACATCAAAGACATGAAAATTTCACTTGGTAAAAACATTATTTTCAACACAAAATCAACATGCAACTTACCCTGATTATAGTCATTTCAGCAATGGAGAAGTACTTTTGACCACTTTCTTTTGTTGTGCCTGAAATCTCAATGAAGTGAAATGACATACAAATTGACACACTTTGCTATAAATCGAAATTCTTGTGTGTAATATTTATATAATAATTATAAAAATATGAATAATAGTAGAAAACTTCATGTTTATTACCTTCGTTTGGTCTTCATAACTTTCTTAATTCTATGACTTTTTGAATCTTATGTTGTCGTTGTTTGGTTGTCATTTTGGCATATTTTGATTGGCTAAATTACAATTTTGGTCCTCTAACTAGACACGTTTTTTTATTTTGGTCCTGGTTTTTCTCCGGCGACAATTTTCGTCCTGTAAGTGGTCTTTTTTTTGCAAAAATAGTCCTGAACGCCGGAAAGACCACTTACAGGACTAAAATAGTTGCCGGAAAAGACCAATTTTAGTCCTGTATGTGGTATTTTTTTGCCGGAAAAGTTGTCCAGTCGGCGTTTTCCGGCGTTCAGGACTATTTTTGCAAAAAAAAGACCACTTACAGGACTAAAATTGTCGCCGGAGAAAAACCAGGACCAAAATCGAAAAACGTGTCTAGTTAACAATAATGTTAATTTATGTGATACCATGTTAAAAGAGCAACGTGTGGTACTCAGATTCATGTTTCACCTTCAATAACTATGTCCGGTAGTAGCTTAATTTGTCTTTCTTCATCCCTCTCTCTTTTAGACACGCAATCAAACCTTAATCATAGTCAGTCTTAATAACGTCATAGCACAAGAGCTAAGAATGTATGAGTGTATGACTCACGGGTTTCCCACTTTCTTTGAAAGAAAGTAGATGTTTGTGCCATGCTCTGACTTTAATTACCCATGCTTTTATTCTTCCTCTTTCAAGAAAAGTGGGTGTAAATTACACAGGAGTGGAGGGAGCTGTCTGAGGATATGTGCCGTGTGTGACTTATGAAGCTGTGTATGTTTCATATGGGTCTAGACATGATTTTTGAATGTCAACATATTACAACATATTGTTACTTTTAAGAAGTGTTTTTTTATTATTTATGTATAATATTTTTTGTTATAGCTTTGTTCACATGCCGTTGCTATCCAATGCATTTTTATCAAGCGCTTTCATTTTTCTTCTAGCTTCAACAACACTTTGGATCTTCCTGTTTCGTTCCTCTATGGTCATTGCGGAATAATTGGCTCTTTGAACTTCCAGTTTATGTGCATAATCAATGTTACCTTTAAAAATAAATCATTATGATACATCCTTTAAATTGATAATAGTACCGTAATTACAAATTATATATATTGTATAAATAATAACATCTTATTGCTATTGATACAATTGATTAGCCTTATTTTCAACGGATGAGGTGTTATTCATCATATTGTTGTTGGTTTTTTATAGAGTGATTTGTAACTATTATCGATCCAAACTAATTGCCAATAAAAGCTCCTTTTTTCTGTCCAAGCATGCCCCTGCCTCTACATACAACATGGTTAGGCATATAACTGGTATGAGCAAGGGTTCTTTCCCTTTTACTTATTTAGGTTGTCCTATTTATGTGGGAAGACCTAAACATAGCTATTTTATCCCTCTTTTACATAAACTGGAGCACAAGCTTCAAGGGTGGTATGCCAAATTCCTTACCCCTGGGGGTAGGCTCATCCTAATAAAGCATGTTTTGTCTGCCATTCCTATACATATTCTGGCTGCCTTAAAGTTACCAGTTTCTGTCTTCAAAAGAATTGCTCAAATTCTCTCTCACTTCCTCTGGCTGAATACTGATGAAAAAAGAAAACATATATGGAGGCAATGGGAGAAGGTTTGCTTTCCTTGTGATGAAAATGGGCTAGGGGTCAGAAATCTCTCTATTTTGCAACAAGCTTTCTCTTGTAAATTGTGGTGGAAGCTTAAAACTGGTCAAGGTCTGTGGGCTAATACGGTTATGAGAGGTAGCTATCCTATTTACAAGTTGTATGCCTGGAAACTTTTATCTGAGGTGCAAAGTATTGCTGATGATAACATGAGGTACCTTGGTTGTAACAAGTGGGTCTGGATGCCAACTTCTGATGGTAGGTTTTCTATCAAGTCTGCCTATGAGATTCTTAGAAGCACGAATCAGACTGTACAAGAGCTCAAAAAAATTTGGAGCCCTTATACTCCTAAGAAAATTTCCTTTTTTATGTGGAGATTGTGTAATGACCTGCTTCCTTTTTCAGATCAACTTACCAAGTTTGGTATTAGTGGTCCTTTTCAATGTATGTTCTGTCATGAAGAAGAAACTATGGAGCATGTTTTTTGGAGCTGTGACAAAGCACAACAGATATGGAGACATTTTCAAAGCATATTACATTGGGGTTATGGGTCTTCAACTTTGCATCAGAATCTTCTCAAATGGTTCAGTCCTCAGATTAAGGGTGCTAGAGGTAAAATCTTCTCTTTAATACCTTGCTTGATCCTTTGGGAAATTTGGAAGGCTAGGAACAAGATGTATTTTGATAATATTCTCGATTGAAAATGTCGCTTATCATCCTTGCTATTATGGATAATCTGCACTTGATCTGTCTCAATATGAAAGTTACTAGGATTAATGATCAAGATGATATTCTGGTTCAGTCTGGTATTCTCAAGCATTTTATTCAGAAAATCTCTATTGCTCATACTCATGTTCAATGGCACTTCCCTCAGGCTTATGGCTATAAGCTCAATACAGATGGTTCTTCTATTGGTAATCCTGGTATTGCAGGTGGTGGATTTCTTATTAGGAATCACTTAGGCCAGTGTTCGAAAGTCGGATATGAGGCTTATGGTATTAACACCAATATGCAAGTCGAAATCTCACCATGCTTTCGGAATAAATCATGTATCCAACTTCACCGCAAGAGGTTATTGTTGAGACCGACTCTCAAAGCTTCAGAGAAAATGATCCAAGGTACCTATCAAATTCCTTGGAGGTATCAACAGGATGTGGAGATCATACAACATTTACTCTCTACTCAAGGTTATCGATCCAAAGATATTTTTAGAGAAGCTAATGCCCCCGCCGATTATCTAGCTAAACTTGCTAGCACTACTGCACTCAGGATCATTGAAGGTACACACCTTGATGCCGAGCTTAGACAGGTTGATCAATAAGGATATTCTTCAAATTCCATCTATCGAACCACTATCGATGAATACTAACAAATTGGATTTTTGGAAGCACCTTCATTGTTATGAAGGGTGCAAACAGTGGTTTACTAACATTTACCATGCTTGTCTTTTTCCGGTTCTTAAGTTTCATAAGTCGCTACTTTGTGGAATTATTTATCATTTGCAGGCTTGGGGATCCTATCTGGGAGATTTGTGAGCCCATATGGCAAGGTAAAGTAATCCTGGAAGCACCCTTCACTGAGTTGAGGGGTGCAAACAGGTTGTTTCTCTCTATCTGGATTTTTTGGTTTATTTTTCTTGCTGAGTGGAAGCTGCAGTGTTTTGCAAATTCTTGTAGGTGTCTGCATTGGAATCTAACCAGAAGAATTTGGATTATTGCCTGGGGACTTGCAAATTGAGAGCCTTTTTGATGATATACATTAGCTTTTGTTTTTGGATTTGTTACTTGGTGTTTTCCACTCTAGTTTTTCTTTCCAATACATGGGGGATCACACTCTTTCCTTAGCACCCGGGTTTTCCCACACGGGTTTTCCGGACTAAGGTTTTAAGGAGGTGATGAACATGTATTGATGACGCATATTTTTTTTTGGAGGTTAGGTCAGGGGTTGGCCGTGTAAAACTTCAGTTTTTCTTTTAATAAAAGTTCTGAGTTTTACAAACAAAAATAATAATTAAAAAAAAAAAAAAAAAAATCGATCCAAACTAATTTGTTTGCAATTATATGTAGAACTTGTGTTTGTATGGTGTGACTTTAAGGAGAAGTTTTGTTATCAAAATTTGAACATACTTTCAAATTTGAATACCGATTAGTATTAGGTTTAAATTGTGGTATGATACTTAAAATAAAAAAAATGAAAAAAAAGACGTATGATCAGGAGGAAAAAAAATCTGCCGTAGAAAGTTGTCGTAGGATGAGGATTAGGGAGAGTGTCGTTCAAAATTGAATTAGGAAATTAGGGATAAGGACACAATCTGGAATATTTTTAAGAATAAGACAAATTTACATATATTTTTATATGGGAGAAGGACAAATGCATAATTTTTATAGCGAGAAGGACAAACGGTGAATCCGAAAATCGGTGAATCTCTCCAGGTGAATCCGAAATCAGTGAATTTCGACAATGAATCCCGAAAATCAGTGAATTTCGACAATGAATTTTGAAAATTAGTGAATTTTGTGATGAATTTTGGAAGTGAATTTAAACAAATGAATGTCGAACACAAGTGAATTTCGACAAATGAATAAATAGTTTTATCCTTTATGCAAAAGTTTCAAAAGATCGCCCTTCTACTCAATTGATTAAATATTTATGTCTTCTCCTCATTCCCCAAATTGAACACCTATTAGTATTAGGTTTAGTTTAAATTGTGGTATGATACTTAAATAAAAAAATAAAATAAAAAAGACGTATGAAGAGGTTAAAAAATAGATTGCCGTAGATGAGAAAAAAAAAAAGGTATGATGAGAAAAAAAGATTGCCGTAGATGAGGAAAAAAAGAAGGTATGTTGAGACAGAAAAAGATTGCTGTAGAAAGTACAATAATTATCCTATTGCTAATATAAATAATTAATTAGGGTAGGAAGATTAATTAATTAGGAAGAACACTTTTTTGGGAAACAAACTCACACTTTTAATATAGTAGAGATAGAAATAGAGATATATTGTTTATCTTCGCATTATTGAATGTATATATATATAGTAACGTTCCTAGTGTCAAACTGTGATAGAGAAACCATGATAGTGATTATGGTTGATGAGATCTCTAATCACTTTAATAAGTTTGATACTTAAATGTCTCTAGTCGTATGTACTGCAAATGGGACATTGATAGTATAATTAGACTAGCACGTATTGGATGTCTTCTATCTTATTGAAGATGGTGATAGATCTCGTCTATCGATGTGTAGAAACACTTGGACTGTACGTGGACGTGTATTAGAGGAGGAGTACGTTAGACTGACCCACTTACATTAAGTGTCGCACTATGTGGCAGTTGTGTAATTATCCTAAGACCAGAGTCTTCATGGCATCACGCTGTGGATTGTCATGCTTTGACACTATTGAGATTTCCCTTAGCCACGGGGCGATCATACGGTAGTGATTGTGTGTGATATTGAAGCATGTGGAGTATACATGTTTGGTCGTCTGGGAATCGCGTATCCTAAGATTGAGAGTGATATCCGATATGGTCTTCTTATAAGGAATGTCTAGCTTTCGAGAATCTTCGCAAAGTGAGAGTAAATGAGTTATTCCGAGAGAGCGTGATATCCAGAGTATATGATACGATCGTTAATGTACTAACACTCGAGATACGATCATATGGATATTATTACAGCGATATTTCTATTTACACGGTAACTGTTTCACATGAAAGGTAGTATGTGTTGCTAGACGCTATCCCGTGATCGTTAGGCGTGAAGGGCATTTTCGTAATTTGCACTTTGTGTCTACGGCCAACATATTCGGAAGTCTATCGGGTCACACACATAAGAATATCGAGTCGGATTAAAATGCAGTTATAGTTGATAACCAAATAAGGAAAGTTTTATCTCAAGACTATAAAGATTATAGTGGTAAATTAATATAGTGGTATTTATTTATTATGAAAAAAAAATAATATATTAATTGTATTAATTAAAGAATATTCCGGATGCCAATATTAGGCAATATGGGTCGCCACTCCTATGTGTATACGATACACTTGGATTGTGCAATTTAATTAATAATATTACCATAATATGAATATTGGATATTAATTGATTTTGAAAAAATAGATTTATGGTAATAAGATAAATATATTCAATATAAGATATTGGCAATATATATTTTTTATTTAATATACGATATTATAATAAAAGAGATAAATCAATTAAAGTGATTTTCCTTATTTTATTGGGAAATTTTTTTTCTTTCATCTATCTCGTAGAAAGCTTCTCCTAATCAGATTAGGACATAAATGGGCGCTACTTTCACCTATATAAGAAAGAGCAATAATTATTTATTTTCAGACATTCTAATTCCAATAGCTAATTATTCTTGAGAAAAATAAAGAGCTTATAGTAGAGAGTTTTAGAGAGAGAGAAAAGGGTCGGTCTGAAGCAATTCTGATTTTTCTAATAAAGAATCCAAGGAGGATTCAGGAGGAGTTCGTGTGGATATCGATAGGGCCGGACGCGTGGACCACTTGCGCGACAAGATCTACTCTCCTCGACGGTCAAAGGCGTCGATCTTATAGATCGCCCAATGATATACCGTCAAACTACTTAACGTGTTTATTGTATTAAACGAAGTCGATATTGGGATTGGAAATCAAAATTTTAAATTCCGTTGCGTTAAACTAGTGATTTCCTAACAATATTGACTTGAACTCTCATTCACAGCCAACCAGATTGCACAATCAGATGTACTTGTACCATATGCATTCGTCAATACCAGATGTACTGTACCAGACTTATCTTCAGAATCCACTCAGTTGATCTGCCCTCAGCTTAGTATCCAGATTTTTTCAGATTATAAGCTTCGAATATTCAACAAGTCCAGACACAATTGAAACTTGCTCTGCTGAACTAGTTTAGTAAGCATATCAGCAGGATTTTCCTTGGTGCTGATCTTCTTCACTTGAACCATTTCCTCATTTCTCAGAAAATGATACCCGATGTCTATATGCTTGGTTCTCTCATGATGAACTTAATCCTTAGCCAAACACAATGCACACAAATTGTCACAATATATCTCTCCTCGATCCTGATCCTTCCCAAGTTTGCCCTCTATATATTGCACACTAAATGACTCCAAGGCCAGTAAAGTTACATAATAATCCTATGTCACAGTTTTTTTTTCTCTCTATTTTGTATTGCAGAAGTAGCGTATTTTTTCATCCATGCCGCTGGACATCAACATAAAGTCTCTGTCGATGAATGTTACTTGGGGCTAGGACATGATACAACAAACCAAACAGACAGAGCCACAAAGTGAACACCATTTTGATCATGATTGGAACTAATTGTAACTATAAATCAAGTAATCGTTACATTCACGAGCCAATAAACATAATACATCACACGAGCTTCCAATAATAACTATGCAAAAGGTACAAAGTGAGATTGGATAAAGCACAATCAACGTACTATATTTGATTGCAAAATTGGAAGCAGCATGTTGTAACGAACACAGTTGGAAAAATAACAAAGTAACAACATATATTAGTATCTTTCTACACTGCCTGTCCAGCAGGATTAGGCTTGACAATCACGAAAGATGTCCCGGGCTGTCAAACATGAAGATATATCCAAAGGCTTGAAATCTTGCAAGAGCTTAGCCACACAAATCTCAGCAAAGGTAAAGGCAATATTATTGCACATTAATTTACCATTTAAGGGGGCTTTCTATTCAAATTTAAGTCCACAATCTGAAACTGACCTATCAAAAGATGCACATCTTCCCAGAACTGAGGTCATTGGACAAGTAGCTTATGGCGGGGCTGCAGCAGCCTCCTCCTCAAGTCCACCTAGTCCTTTGCACAGATTGATAAAATCTTGGTTGCCTCAGAACAGCTTCAATATTCACATCTCTTCGAGTTACTGGAAGTCATGCAAAAAGAATAGAAAGAAAGGGTGTAATTGTTATTCATACAAGAAAAGTATTGTATACCATATAAAGATGAACAGAGGGTCAAAGTAGTACAACACAATCATTTTTCACATCATTCTATACACAAGTGAACAGAGTTCTAACATATATAGGACTCTTTATTCCATACACAAAATGAACACCATTCATCACAACACCAATGTGACAAGTAAGATAGCATAATCACAAGACCCAGCCTAATTGAAATGTGAGCGCTTCAAATGATATGGTCCAGCTTAAATCAAATAAATTATCAAACAAAATATTTTGGAAAAATTAAATCTCTTCTAATTCCTTTAGAAAGAGATGATTCGCACTAGAAAGAGATGACAAATCGTTATGTGCTAAATGTTTTTTTTTTTTGAAAAAGCAAAGAAGAGATAGGAAATCGTTATTTACCATATAATTTATCGTTGATTGAAACTTCAACTTCATTTCCCACCAGTTCCATCTGTTCTTCCCGGATTCTAAAAGCTGAACTCTCAACTTTAGGGGGGTACTGACATGTACACTTAACGACAATCCTCTTCAAGGTTGAAATCTCTCTAAAACAGGGCGGTAACTCTTCTAGTTCTGGGCATTCCATTCCACCAAACTGTAATCAATTAATTTAAAGAATTTCAGATTCTGAAAACCAAATCTTCCATCTCCAGTCTTGTCTCCTAGATGGAAACACGTCGTAGCTTCAAAGACTGAAGACAATGCAGTTGCGCAATTGCTGATATACCCGTCACTGCAGAATTGAAATATGCCTCTTTAACAATAAAATATGCAGTTTACTCTGTTTACCATTAAACAAGGCTATCTTTTGTCTTCGTGATATTCCCCAACAAGCGCATAGGTAAAAGCCTTACAACAAAGCAATTACAACACCATTAACTTGAGGTACAACCAAATATGATCACACAAGTAAGACCAATTAAACCATACTTGGGAGGAGAGGAGAGGAGAGGCCTGGGGGGGCGGCAGAAAATGTATTATTAGGCATTCCACCAAACACCTGGATTGGGATCCGAGAATAAATCCATGCATCTAAGATAAGCAAAACACAATGGTCTTAAAATGTTCAAAAGATCAGGGGCACTCATAAACCAAACTAAATAAACAAACAACCTTGATTGTTGGACAACGGATGATACATATTTGCCCTCAGATAAAATTCCTCATGATGAGTCATGAATAATGAGGAAGAACTCTACGCAATGATGATCGATGTGGGTCAAAGTCATGAGATTGACATGTGTTACGTTGATCGGGCGAGTTCTGGATCTATATTGCCCCAATTGGACACGGGCAGGACCCCGAGGACTTAGTCACAACTATTTGCCTAGCCCTGAGCCGGTCTCCAGGGTCGGCATTGGCTGTTTAAATTCCACTACTGTTGGGTGACCGTTAAGATCGAAATGTCACCAAGTCTTTCGTCTTCACGAATGCCCCTGTGATGTAGAGAAGTTTCTCTGCTTGAAAGAATGGTTTCAACAATTGAAGGAACAGAAATGCAAGAAAACGCTTAAACTCGAATTGTCTGCTTGCATAGTGTCGTGGAAGATTACGATGGCAAAGCAAAGAAAGATGATATAAACAAAGTTTCTCACACTACACCAACCAAAAACGCACCTTCAAGAATAAGAAAATCTTCCATCTCTCAAACATATCTCATATGTTCACTATTAAAACCCTGTAGATGCAAACATTTGACATGAGTTATCTCATCAAGTTGTGATATTTCCATACTTCAAAATAATAACAGAAAATCCATCATCTTACTCACCCAAATTATAAGCCCTTAACCACGTTCAGTTATTTTCACTTTTGGCTATCCAAAACACTCTCATGTCAAAGATTAATATCATAATCTCACACAGCCAACTTTCTAATAAAAGAATATACTGCATTTTTATGACAGGCTTGAAGACCTAATATTCGAATCTTCCGAATTTCACCATCTACATATTGCTTTAGTAAGTTGGATCTACATTGTCCTCAGCTAAAAGCTGATGGGGAAAATATTTTCCCATAAGCATGCATTATGGATAGGATAGGTACATTATATAGTCCATATTGTCCTCTTACGAGATACAACGTACTATCGAGCAGGCTCAAGTTTGACACTCAACTTCATTCGTATGGAGAAGGTTGTTGCAGATACGGGAACAAGTTAAGGTGCATGGTACTTCAAATGGATAATGAAACTTGATTTTAAGCAACGAATGTCTTGAAAATACAAACCAAAGTAATGGTATATACGCAAAAGACACATCCAAAGGGTATGAAAGAATTATATATATAGATCGATGAACTCATAGGTAAGAAAGAGATATCTAAATGGTAAAAAGACAACATAACTATACCTTGGAGTCAAATTATTGAACTTGGACAATCAGTTTGATGCATAAGTCTCCCAGCATATAGGCATTGGATGTAGAAAATCATGTTCAGAGAAATCAGCAGCATCAACATGAATATACAATGATCGAGAGACGCAACCTGCAGCTGAAATATAATTCAATAAACATGTCGGTTATCCAGCATGTCCTAGATCTGCAACGACGCCTATTTAGTAGACATTTGCGTGATTCCTATGCTCCAACAAACTATTTCTTGGAAATAACGAGGATTCAACAGGTGCTTACTGGAAAATTCCTTTGCCTTTTCTTTTGAAAAACAAATATATTGATTTATCGAATGATGATCCAGTAGGACCATCAAGCAACTGGGGATTATGCAGACTAAGATACATCCCACGTGAAGACCTACTTTTCGAACTTCCCAAGTTCGCCCTCTATATATTGCAGATTAAATTACTCCAAGGCCAGTAAAGTTGCATAATAATCCAATGTCGAGGTTCTTTTTCTCTGTCTTGTATTGCAGAAGTAGCGATTTGTTCATCCATGCCGCTGGACATCAACATAATGTCTCTGTCAATGAATGTTACTTGGGGCTAGGGCATGATACAACAAATCAAACAGACAGAGCCACAAAGTGAACACCATTCTGATCAAGGTTCGAACTGATTGTAACTCTAAATCAAGTAATCGTTACATTCATGAGCCAATAAATAATACATTCCAGAAAAGTCTCAACAGTTTTCCATTCCAAACCTTTAAATGCTCAAGACTTATCTCCGACGTTTCCACTAGGCAAGGGAAACATCTCAGCAACTCAGGGACCAATGAGAGTGCAATATAGATCAAAGCTTCCCATAACTATGCCAAAAGCTACAAAGTGAGATTGGATCAAACACAATCCACTTTATTTCATCGCCAAAAAGCTTCTCAGGTGCATTAAGAAGCTGAATTTGCAAAAATCTTTGACCAGCATAGTCATCCCATATCTGATATATGAAACCAATCAGTTAAGTAACAGATTGCAACTCATTATCACTCTGAGATCCTTTTAAATCAGTAAAAGAGAAAAGAGAGTTACCAAGTTGGACTACCTATATATTATATACATGCCATTCCCACAAACATTTCCGCGATATGTCGATTGACTTCTCACCGGCCTTAGCACAAGATCTTAGTTGTTGAGAATTTCTAACCGGCCTTTCAAGATGAGATGTGTCAAGCCGCCAGATCGTATTCCACGATCAAAGTCGAACTCTCAAATCAACTACTCTCACTAATACTGTGATGACCACTTCCCATAGGACTAGCAGGTTAACACTACAAAAAAATATAAAAATTTAAATTAAAAAAATAAATAAATAAAATAAGCTGCAAAAATGGAAAGAGGTTTCAGATCATCATTAATAATCACATAAAAGATTTACCCTCTCTATAGCCTGGAAATGGTATTTGCCGTAAGACTTAAATTCCAACTACAAGTGAGGATAAATGCTAGAGAATTTATAGTAGATATACATGTGTCGTGTGTGTGTAGACATAATGTTTGACTATGCATGTTCCCTGGGGCTAGGATTTGATACAACAAATCATACAGACTGGCTTCACCTTCAAACCGCTACCTTCCAATGACAGCAGTAGCATGTATATAAAAGATAGTTGTTACATTCACAAGCAAGCCTAATCTGCTCACGCAAGGCATCGTTATCATCAACGATATAAATTCATATTGCCAACGACTTTAGAATAACTGCCTGGTGCACTGCACATTTACCATTTACGGGGCTCGCATTTGAATTCAAACTTACATATCAATATGATGCACATCTTCCCAGAACTGAGGTCACTGGCCTCGTAGCTTGCGGGCTGCAGCAGCCTCTTCCTCAAGTCCACCTAGTCCGTTGGACAGGTCGATAAATCTTGGTAGGTAGCCTCAGAACAGCTTCAAAATTCACATTTCTGCTGCTTAATTACTGGAAGACATGCAAAAAGAAAGCAAGTTCACAATTTCAGCTATTGAGAGGGTAAATCAAATAACATAATCACAACTACACAAGTGACTTTTTATTCCATACACAAAATGAATACTAGTACCATTCATCACAACACAACATCTATTACCAGTTACCACCAATGTGGCAAGTAAAATAACATAATCACAAAACCCTGCCTAATTGAAATGTGAGCGCTTCAAATGAAATGGTCCAGCTAAAATCAAATAAATTCTCAAACAAAATATTTTGGAAAAATAAAATCTCATTTAATTCCTTTAAAAATCCACATTAGTCGTTATAAATCAAATTAAGCTCAATCAAAGGCCAGCTATATAATGAATTAATCAAAGGAAGCCCTAATAAGTGTAATGGTATAAAATATCTTATAAAGTTGATTTGCACTAGAAAGAGATGACAAATCGTTATGTGCTAAATGTTTTTTTTTTTTTTTGAATAAAAGCAAAGAAGAGATAGGAAATTGTTATTTACCCTATACATATCGTTGAATCAAAACTTCAACTTCATTCCCCAGTTCCATCTGTTCTTCCCGGATTCTAAAAGCTGAACTCTCAACTTTTTGGGTGTACTGACGTTTAACGACAATCCTCTTCAAGGTTGAAATCTCTCTAAAACAGGGTGGCAACTCTTCTAGTTCTGGGCAATCAATCACAAGTTGCTCCAGACAAGGCAATGATTCAGTGGAGGCATTCCATTCCACCAAACTGTGATCAGTTAATTGAAAGAATTTCAGATTCTGGAAAACCAAATCTTCCATCTCCAGTCTTGTCTCCTGGATGGAAACATGTCGTAGCTTCAAAACCTGAAGACAATGCAGTTCCGCAATTGCTGATATATCCGTCCACAATAGCTGAAACCCATTTAAAGTTAGTTTCTTGAGAGTTGAAGGGAAGTTAATCAAGTATTCTCCTTCCTTTCCGAAATGAGATAGCTTTAGCGACTCAAGTTTCCTATTAAAGTCCAATATTTCTATTGATTCTTCATAATTACCAGGACATTTTTCCAAATAACAGCTTAGTTTCCGAACAGCCGGCAACCTTTGTAGAAGCCGTTGTACATCTTTTCCGGTAGATAAATTTGGTAGTGAAAAGTGTACCACCTTATCCAATTTAGGATATTCCTCAAGCTCATGGCCGTATGAAAATTGAAGAATACATTTGGAGACTTTCACATGCCTAAGACTGTTCATTTTCCAAAATGTTTCTGGCAAATGTATGGATGCAGCGGATGATATCAGCGTAAAAGATCTTAAGTTCCAGATGTTGCACATCGATTGTGGAATAGATTTTGAGAAGATACACCAAAATTTAGCAGATATATGTCTTAAATGTATTAGAGAGCTTAATTGTTTCGCACCAAATTGCGACACATCAAAATCCAACACTTGAACAAGTCTAAGCTTCCATAATGGGAATAACGACCTTGTGTCAATATGTTTAGGAAATAGGAGTAGAGAGCGTACATTTGAAACTGATGATCCCACAACAGTTATAAGATCGCTTTGGTTATGCATGGAAACACGACAGTGGTTGTTTATTGAAAGGTTTGGGGAACTAGATGATGCAATTTTATGGGCCAGTAGGAAAAAGTTTGCCTCACGACATTTCGTTCGACATAAATCATGTATCAGATCATGAACACGAATTTTTTTTATCTCACTAGTGGAACTTCTCTCACTCACAATTATAAGGTTTCTATTAAGTAGGTCATTTAAGTACTCTTTCGCCACATCTTCTATGCTTTTCGTCCCGGATTCTTGTACGAATCCTTCAGCAATCCATAGCAATATCACTTTCTTAACCATAATCCTCTCATCCTCTCGAAACGCTCCAAGATAGAGAAGACATGGTTTCAAAGTCTCGGGTAAATGGTTGTAACTTAATTCCAAAATTCTCATACAACCCTCGTCGGAAAGATAAGAAACTACCCTTTCAGAAACTTCACTCCACCAGCTCAGGTTTTTTTCTGTTCTAGCAAGGAGACCTGCAATTACAAAGAACCGCTAGAGGAGGCCTTTACGCTTTGGGCAATCCGCTTCCAACCTCATACAAATATGGCGGTGAAATGCCATTATGAAACACTTTCTTTTGCAATAACTCCCAACTTTCAACCTCAGACATAAAACGCAGCTGATACGGGTTACAATTGATTTTGCATTTGTCGGCAACTTCATGAGATCGGGTAGTTAACATAACTCTACTCCCATTTTTGTCGTCGTGGAATGAACTTTTACTTCATTCCAGGCACTAGCGCTCCACATATCGTCTAATACAATGAGAAATTTTCGACGGCTCAAAGATTTCCACAATTGGTGAGCCAAGTCATCATCACTCATGTCTCGCCATCTATTGTCATCCCCATAATATCACGTATAAGGTCAAGTAATAACCTTCTAGTATTATGATCTATAAACCGAACAAAATGCAAGTACGTTGAAATTGCATTTCACTAATGAGGAACCATATACCTCTTTGGCTAGGGTAGTCTTTCCCAACCCACCCATGCCAACAATTGAAACAATGTCAAGTGACATACTTCCTCGCGTAAGCATGCCCGTTATTTTCTCCGCTCATCCTCAAAACCCACAAATATTTCAATGACTTCTAAAGGTCTAGGTTGTTCGAGAATGTACTAATGAAACTAATTGAACGGGGAAGGCGTCTTGGATTATCCATGGTGTTCACTTTGATATTTTCAAGCTTTGTCTTTATAACGTTGATTCTGTCAATGACATCTGTAAGACGAGCCATATGATACCAGATTGGATGATCAAATACAAACCACTTAACCGATGCACGAGTTGATGATGTGTGTTCGTTAGATGTACAAAATCGGCAACTTCTAACCATGTCTTCCTTAGTTCACTTTGCAAGTCGAAGATATAATTGAAAAATGGACGGAGAGAAACCAATTCCTCCTCAATTTTAATAATCTTGTATTTTGCAAAAGGTGCATACTTCCGGTCGCTAATCATCCTCTCCTTCAAGTTTATAAGATCACGTATAAGATTATCAAGGAATAGTGGAGAAATAAGCTTTGGAAAATTGTATACGATGCATCTAGAATTCACCGTAACTCCGTCTTATGTTAGCATTTTTCATTTCAATTTTCATCATAAAATCACTTAAGCACCCGCTTATCGAAGAAATCTCCTTCCATGTCATCAAAGGGAGAAGACCGCACACACCCTCGAGAAAAAACATCAATTTGGTCGCAAATTACTTCTTTTGCATTCGACAGGAGGATCGTTGAGAAATGACAAAAGAAAAACAATATCATCTCGAAGGATTTGAAAATCATTCTTCAAAGGAATCACCAAATCCTCAAGAAAAAAGTCGATAAAGGTCAAAGCAACTTGTCCGAACATGAGAGAATCAGATCGTTGCATATATATGGCATTAAGTATTCCAAAGTACAATCTGGCAACTTGATGTGTATGTGTTTGATCTTTTGCAACATATGAGAAAGCATATTGTTTGTTTGGATGCACTTTTCTCGTTTGAGTCTTTTGCCCAATAAAGAAATGTGAGACATATTGCATCATTAGAAAAGACTTGAACCAACAATTTGAATTCCTCCAACTCCTTACTATATATGCAATTCGTAGCGAGTTTCAAAAAATTCCTTAAAAATACTAACTTCTCTTCCAATGTTTCAATTTGCTTCTTGAATGAAACGATTTCGCTAGCCTTGTAGGTGACAAGATCATTCAGACATACGATGATAGAATCCATAAACTTTAGGATCTCATAACTCGTTAAAGGCGACCAGTGAACCGAATTTACCCACCTTGCTTTGATTTCTAGCTTCGATAGTTGGATTTTTTCTTCTAATTCGGATGCCAATGGATGCCATCGTGCGATACCTCGCGCACCTATTGCATGAAGACGATGAGCAAGACGACTATTTTCTTTTTCTTTTTCCCATATCTCTTGAAAAGAAGCGATCAAAGATGTCAATCTCATCTTGATTTCTTTGTCAATATCATCCCATGCGGCAAAGCATAGCAGGAACACCCTTAGAAATCTAAGCTCCACTCTGTATAATTGCAGCTGACCCTTGTCAGGACAAGCCCACCAGGCATGCTTCTCAATCCAGTAGAGCTCTCTAAGAATAGAAACAAAATAAAGGTATTCCATTTTCTCTACTTCCAATTTGATCCAAGAGTCAGACAATCCGTAGTAAAGTTGTCTGACCTTGGCAACTGTAGTATCACTCTTGATCATAAAATCATTTTTATCGGAGAAACCCTTTTTCATCTCATCAAAAGGAAGAAGGAGATAAGCGTCCTCCTCACGCAAAAGAGCATAGATTTGGCTGCGGATTAAATGTTCTTCTTGTGCATTCTCACGTGGAGGATCGGCGAATAGGAATGTGAAAAGAAATATTAGCCGGTCTCGAATAATAAGAAAATCATCCTTCAAAATAATAGTCAGGTGGTCAAAGAAACAATCAACAGAGCCTTCAACAGCTTCTCTGAGAAGAGTTGAATCAGAAGGGTGCAAATCACTCAGCTTTAGGATGTCAATGTACAAGGGAGTAATATCATATAGGCAAGGTGTGAACTTCTGCATCATATCAAAAAGTATAATGTCCATTTTATTACCAATTTCTTCATTGGCTTCTAATGGCCAGTACAAACAAGCAAAGCAAGCCGCACTGCTTGCAAAATCACCGATGAAATTCAGAAACGGAAGTTTTTTCTGATCCTCATATGCAATAAAATCAACTCCGTACAAGAATTCATTAAGAAATTCTATCTTACCTTCCAAGATATCAATTTGTTTCTTCAATGGAACGATTTCAGCAGCTTTGTATTCAGAAAAATCCTTCAAATATCTCCGAATAACGTAAAGTAAACGTCTGAAATCCGAAAAAGTTGAAGACTTCTTGTATTGTAAGGAGGAACGCATCAAAAACTGAGTCCAACCTTCAACTTGTATTTTGGTCTGCTGAATATTGGCTTCCAATTCAAAGGTTACTGATTGTAAAACTTGCTTACACATGTGGTCGTCGTCGTCAGAGGGGTTTTCAATTTCAATTTCACGCAGGCGATTGAGAAGAGATAATGCTTTGAGTTCTTTCGGCCATATGAGTTTAAGAGAAGTGCCGATAGATCTCAAATATTCCATGCTTTCTTCTTCTTCTTTTTCATCATCATCAGTAGTACTAGTAGTGTAATCCCATGTTTCAATCCACTTGCTGAACGTTTCCAGGAAGTGAACATCCTTTATGAGCGGCCTAAGGTGGACTTGATCTCGACCAACAGGCTGAATGCGAAATAGCAGGTTGCTAATCAATTGGAAGTATCTGGGAGTGGCTTCCACTACCTCTACATCCATTGTTGTGATTGAATCACTTCAGCGGGTAAGATAGATAAATCTCAATGTTTCTTTGGGATAGAGGAGAATAGGAAGGATCTTTTTCTTGTCAATAGTTTAGTGTAGTAGCTGGAGGAAGATAAGAGGGGAAAAGGTGTGGTGTATAAGCTGAAACTCAATTATTGACGTTTCCAAATAGTCCGAATTGTGTGTACCGTACACAGCTCTGATATCTCACATTGGTAAAATAAATGAATGTTCATCTTTATATAAGTGTGAGAAATAAAAGTTTTGTGATTTAGGTTAGTTTTTTTAGGCCAATCGAGGGCTGGCCTAAGCAGTGACTGAGATCATTTATGACTCATTTAGTCTCTAGCCTGTGGGGTTTGGTTGCGTTACATAACACCACTCTACGATACATTATAACATCAATAAATAAATATTCAATAAATGAAGTATCTATGATTTAAAAATATATTGTTTACGGCTTTTGGGTTTTTCACAAACCATCAAACAACACTTCAGGCAATAATTCGGGAATATTTCGTCGGAATATTCATTTTTTAAATCTTATTTCCATTTTACCCTTAGTATTTTATTTTATTTAAACCTATGGTTTAAAATATATTGTTTAATTTTCTTGAGTTTTACAAACCATCAAACAACAATTCAGGCAATAATTCAGAATATTTCGTCAGAATATTCTTTTTTAATCTTATTTCCATTTTACCTTTACTATTTTATTTTATTTTATTTTAGAAACCCTTTCCGTTTGTTTTGGGTTGGAGTTTATTTTGGAGGCTTTTAGATCTTTAGTGGATAATAAAATATAATAAAATGATTGACAAGTAATGATTAGAAAGTTAAAAAAATTGACATTTGTGTAGATAAAAACGATGATTGTTGAGAGAAATTAAAATTAGGGGAAGGAGCAGGGAAAAGAAAAAAAAATCATAAACGGGGATAGAAGGACGTTACTCCATTTTATGTGATTAAAAATGACAAATTTATAATAAATGGATCGAAATACCCATGATTTTTTTTACACATTAAACACGTAATAACGCTAGATAAAGTAACAGCCAAAAAACAAGTATTAACAGACCATAAAATATAGTAACATCCAATGAACACGAAGAATGTGCGTAAAACAACAAGAAGTACCAATAATAAACAAGTAGAAGAATAATAAAAAATGTAATGTACCAATAAACAAGAATAACAACCCAAAAATGTGAAGAATGTACCAATAAACAAGTAAGAATAAATTCATAAAATAGATAAAGTTACATAAAAAATGTACTAACGGTAAAAAATTAATAGTAACAACCTATAATATACGTGTATTTAAACCAAAAAAATAGTATCAGAGCGGGTTGATTTTCCTCTCCCGTAGTACGCCAATGATCCCAAACCCTACCATCCTCCATTCATAATCTGTTTTCCGTCCAATAAATAAATTTAAAAATAAAAAAAAAAAGTCCAAACTTCCAGCTTCGTCTTCTTCTCTCTTCAATGTCGGAATCATCTGCAACTTCCGGCGGCCCATCCGTCGATCAACCCTCCTTCTCCTCCCCAAATCCTAATCCCCAAATCGTTCAATCTGGTGCGCCGCTGCTGGCGCCGGGACTACCACACCACCAGTCAGCCGGCGATGAAATCAAGGCCTCCCTCTCAGCCGGCGGACAAACCCAAAAATTTTCAGGTGATCGCTAGTCTCCATTGCTAGACAAACCCAAAACTTCATCACCTGTTAGTCCTCCGCCATCAATTTTATTTTTGAACGTTGATGCCTTTTTTTTTTGGAATGAGGGTTTTTTATTTTATACATAGATAGAAAAAGGGTGTTTTGGGAAATTTACACAGGTTTTGTCCTGATTAATTATCAGTATCCTTGCATCATGGTTTATTTATTAATCTGTCATTCCTGACAAAAACCTATTAAAATTAAGTAGTATTATAATGAATAAAATAATGGTAAAAAAAGTAATAATGTAGATAAAGTGAAATGATAAAAGATAATTTAATATTTTTTATTTATAGTTGAAATAATGATTGGTGAGAGAATTGTAAGAAATAATTGATGAAGTAATATAAAAAAAACTTTAAAAAAAAACTCCAACGAAAACAAACGCAATGCGTAGTTTTCTAATTGTTTATTTTTTTATTATTAATTGGTAAGTAAATTAAACGTATATTTCATATAGTGATTACGATAATTTATACTTATAATTTTTATTCATATATATATATATATATATATATATATATATATATATATATATATATATATATTTAAGTTGATTTTATTGTTTACGATGATTTTATATCTTGATGAATTGAGGCAAAATGTATACTTTCTCAACAAAAAAAACAACATTTAACATTGATAATAACGACCATTTTCGATTACATTAAATTATTACAATAAAGGATAGATACCGATTACTCATCGTAACGGCGACACTGATAAAACTAAACTAATTCAACAAAAAGCTATAACAAACAACGTTTAACATTAATATTACATCGATTTTTCATAACGTGCATGTAACGTTGTTATATGTCACATCCCATCTCGACGTCTCTACTCATCATGTAGATAATTTTCATATTCCTCAGATTGTCTAAACCTTAAGTGTCGTCCAAAAGAACCAAGACCGAGTCCACACTCATATCCAAACGTTACAAAAAAATTTCAAAATTGTGAAGGAATCACTTCCCGGTACTTTCATCATTACGATTTTCTAAATGAAAAAGAATCGAAAAGCATTCACAATAGACATGCAAATAATATATTTCGAATGTGATGAAATATACGAATTTATTCAGAACAACTTCAAATCACTATCCGAAATATATTATAATGGTCGATAATATAATTATAATATGAGAGATAGAAGAGAATTGTGAGAAAAAGTGATGAAATTGATGTGTATTTATAGTGTGATGAGTGAGTGATAGTTCAAAATTTATAAATAAAAAAAACAATAAAAAAACAATATATTCAAAAATTTGGAAAACTATACGTTGGAAAAAAAACCGCCGGTTCGGGTCTCCGGGCCGGTTCCAGCCGGTTTGACCGCCGGTTCATAGGAGCGCCGGTTACGGGCCGGGCCGGGTCGGTTCGAACCTTAAACCGGTTAGACCCTTCTACCCTCCGGTTTGTGGAGATCAATATTGCTTCTTCTAAGTTTAACCACTGGGTATTACATACTGGTTGTGGTTCAAATATTTGTACGAATATGCAGGCACTAAGAAGAAATAAAGAACAGAGAGGAAAGGAGATGTGGACTCACGCGTTGGGAATGGAGCAAGTGTTGCCGCTCTCAGCCGTAGGAGTTTGTTTTCTTTAATTGCCCAGGTGGGCTAAATCTAGAACTAAATATCGTTATTTTGTTCATGCTCTACGAAGAGCATTATTTCTATTTCTCGCATTAGATGTTGAAGGATTTTCTTTTACGCTCAAGAATAAATGTTGTTCTTTTTCACGTGATGGAATATTTTATGGTACTTGCATGCTTAGCAATGGTCTCTACATATTAGATATGGATGTTGACGTACTTAATATAAACAACAAGAAAGCCAAAATAAATGACTTGAATGAATCCTACTTATGGCATTGTAGACTTGGCCATATAAATAAGAATCGCATTTCCAAACTCCATAAAGATGGATTATTGGATCACTGATTCTTAATCGTTTGATACATGCGAAGCTTGTTTGCTTGGCAAGATGACAAAGTCGCCATCTAGTGGAAAAGGGATAAGATCCAATGAATTACTCGAGCTCATACATATTGATGTATGTGGCTCAATGTCAATTCAAGCCAAATGAGGATACTCTTATTTTATCACCTTCACTGATGACCATTCACGTTATGGTTATGTATACTTAATGAAGTATAAGTCTGAGGCTTTTGAAAAGTTCAAAGAATTCAGAAGTGAAGTTGAGAAACAACTAGGTAAAGAAATCAAAACACTTCGATCCGATCGAGGTGGTGAATACCTAGATGGAGAGTTTCAAGATTACTTAAAGAATAATGGGATTCTACCTAAATGGACCCCTCCTGGAATGCCTCAGATGAATGGTGTATCTGAGAGGAGAAACCTCACCTTATTGGACATGGTGCGATCTATGATGAGCTCCGCAGTTCTCCCAAAATCGTTTTGGGGGTATGCTCTAGAAACCGCATCCTATACACTTAACTGAGTTCCATCAAAGACGGTTGACTCTACTCCATACGAGGTATGTCTTAAGAGAAAGCCGAGTCTGGCATATCTTAAACCTTGGGGTTGTCCGACTTATGTGAAGCGGATGATGCCTGAAAAATTAGTGGCTAGATCTGACAAATGTCTATTTGGGGGTTATCCTAGAGAAACTAGAGTATACCAATTTTACCATCCAGGAGAACAAAAGGTGTTTGTTTCCAGGGCTGGCCACTTTCTGGAGAAAGAGTTTATTCTGGATAGGGTCAATGGGAGTAAGGTTGATCTTGAAGAAATTCAAGAACCACTTACGGATAACAGTCAGTTGATGGAAGTAGAGGAGACGCCACACATAGATGTGACGCCAACCACTACCGTAGACACACTAGCACCTCGAAGATCCACCAGGGAACGCCGTGAACCCGTAAGGTACACGGGCGTATACCTCATGAAAGATGAGGATCCTAAGACTTATGAGGAGGTGTTATTAAGGCATGACAAAGAGAAATGGCTGGAGGCCATGAATTCTAAAATGGAATCCATGAAAGACAACCAAGTTTGGAACTTAGTTGATCCACCTGAACGAATAGTTCCTATAGGGTGTAAATGGGTCTTTAAGAGAAAGACCGACATGGACGGTAACGCAGTCACTTACAATGCTAGGTTAGTGGCGAAAAGTTATAAGCAAAGACAAGGAGTTGATTATGACGAAACCTTTTCGCTCGTTGCCATGTTAAAATCCATTAGAATTTTTCTCGTTACTGCAGCATACCATGATTATGTGAAAACAGATTTCCTTAATGGGAAACTGTCTGAGGAGGTGTATATGACACAGCCTGAGGGTTTCACAACTAATGACACCAGGATGGTGTGCAAACTACAAAGATCCATTTATGGATTAAAGCAAGCTTCTCGGAGTTGGAATCTTCGCTTTGATGAGATAATCAAACAGTTTGATTTCGCCAAGAACGAAAATGATCCTTGTGTTTACAAGAAGGTTAGTGGGAGTACGCCATTGTGTTCTTAGTGCTTTATGTAGACGACATATTGCTCATAGGGAATGATGTGCCTATGTTACGATCCATCAAAGCTTGGTTATCCAAGAGCTTCTCTATGAAGTACTTGGGAGAAGTAGCCTATATTTCGGGGATCAAGATCTATAGAGATAGATCTAAAAGGTTCCTTGGTATGTCACAATCCACCTATATAGACAAGATGCTGAAAAGATTCAGCATGGAGCAGTCCAAGAGAGGATTGCTGCCCATGTCAGATGGGGTCTATCAGTCAAAGGAAATGTCTCCTAAGACAGATGAAGAAAGGGCCCAAATGAGTAGGATCCCTTATGCCTCGGCTATTGGGTCCATCATGTACGCCATGTTGTGCACTAGACAGATGTACCTTCTTAGTATGACTAGTAGTACTAGTCTAATCGAGATGATGGTCACTTTGGATTGCGATCAAGAATATTCACAAGTACATGAGACGTACTAAGGATATGTTCCTGGTTTTTGGGAATGATGATTTAGTATTACGAGGTTACACAGATGCCGTTTTCAAAGCGACAAGGATGACTTGAAGTCACAGTTTGATTTGTTTTCACGCTTAACGGCGGAGCAGTGAGCTGGAAGAGTTCCAAGCATGAGACTACTGCAGACTCTACAATGGAAGCCGACACGTTACGTACCTCGGAGGCGGCAAATGAAGCAATTTGGATAAAGAATTTCATTCATCGAACTTGGTGTGGTTCCTCCATTGAAGATCCAGCACCCTTTGCATCTTGATAACAATGGGGCAATTACTCACCAAAGGAACCAAGGTCTCATCGTAAGTCCAAACATGTGCTACGGCGCTATCACTTGATTAGAGAGATAGTTGATAGAGGAGATGTAAAGATAGAGAAAGTCCACACGGATGATAACATAGCGAGATCCGTTAACCAAGGCTTTGTCACAAGCAAAGCATGAGAAACATGTTCACATGCATGGGCTTAGGCGTGGGTGATTGGCTTTATGCCAAGTGGGAGATTGTTGAAATGGTGTCCTAAACCCAATCGAGTTGGACCGGATCCGACTGGGTCTGGTCGTTTACAGTCTATTTTAGTTCATGTAATAACTTTATTATGATTAATAAAGCACTTTTGTTATTACTAGTAAAATGCACGTGCATCTGCACGTGGTATTTATCTTTATATCAATTATGTATATAAATTATGTTTTATATTTTGTCCGTAATTATGTTAAGTGCAGTTTATGATGTAAATGAACTGCATGAATACCACGCAAATGATGTTACAACAAAATTTAACTTATTATGTACCTTTTGGTCTTTATGAAACGATACATAACTGAACCCACAGTGACTATACCTAACAACAATTTGGTGTGTTCAAAGATCTATTTCATTGGCACACAAAGCTAAACATAAAAGTTGTAGCTTAAGAACACGAAAATGAAGAAAACAACAATTTGCATAAATTACTAATATCAATTGGAAACTCGTTGGTCTATATTTGAATTGTGAATACATTGTACTTCTATTCTTCATTCTTCATTCTTTATCATTTGGATTTTCTGTATCGCTGTCATCATTTTCTATGGTATTAACTGTTTCATTCTCAATTGGGTAGTTTGTATCGCCGTCATCCTTTTCTATGACATTAACTGGTTCATTAAGAAGCTTAAAACTTGATAAGTGTATGTAACAAATAAATATTAATGGTAAGAAAATGTAAATATCATTTACATACCAGACTGTAGTACTTGTTTGTAAACTATATTTTTTGACCAATCGTGAGTGTTGCTTCCTTCATCTTTGTGTTTAATCAGGACCTTAGTTGTTGACATTGAAGTTCCTTTTGATAGGTGCGACATATAGTTGTCCATGAGAAAACACTGGTTCTTGCAAATAAACTCCTACGAATGGTATTGTTTGACCTTGTGCTTTATTAATCGTCATTGCAAAACAAAGACCAATAGAAAATTGTTTTCTTGTAAAATAAAACGGGAATCCTTCATTTTCTGCTTGACAAAGTGGAATACGGGGGATTAAAACTTGCTTTCCGTAATGTTGCCCAACAGTGATTTCTGCATGAATGACATTTTGTTGCAGTTCTCTACACACCATTCTTGTACCATTGCATAATCCTCCTACTGGGTCTAAGTTCCTCAATAACATTATTGGTGAATTCTTTTTCAAAACTAATTTGTGACGAGGCAAGCCGTTTGGTGTTAAAGAATTGAGGAATTCTTCTTGATAATAGTCGTTAGGGTCATCGGTAGCCTTGTCAAAGCTAGTATAACAATGCTCTCTCCTG
The DNA here is from genome assembly GCA_026214975.1 of Gentiana macrophylla. Classification (NCBI taxonomy): domain Eukaryota; kingdom Viridiplantae; phylum Streptophyta; class Magnoliopsida; order Gentianales; family Gentianaceae; genus Gentiana; species Gentiana macrophylla. The sequence continues at coordinate 47,394,711 of CM047810.1, read as the reverse complement.
GAAAGATCGATATCAATTTTTCATTTAGTTTATCAACATGTTCGTTTGTTAGTGCTAGTATTGCCCGATTTGTAATGTAATATCTTTGAATATGCCTTCTCTTCTAAAGAAGGAATATACAATTGATGAAATGATTTTCTGAATCATCATCATTATTTTCATCATATTCAATTACCATTTCTGTAGGTAAGTATATCTTCCCTTCACAGTTTGTTCGTTCTTCTCAACATCCCACCTTTAATAGAAACTCGCTGAATTGTATATCTCCTTTTGCTCTCATATTTAGTTAGTGATAGTTTCTCCATTATTGGCCACAAGTATGACTCTACCAAGCTTTCCTCTATTGTCTGTAGTACTGTGCATTTTGGTACAACGGGGAGTACTTGCCTAAAATCACCTCCAAATACAACTACCTTTCCTCCAAATATGGCGGAATTTTTCATAATATATTTAAAGCTTCTATCAAGTGTCTCAATTGCCCATTTTTTCGCCATTGGTGCTTCATCCCATATGATTAGACTTGCTCTCCTTAGTAATTCCGCATTTCCACTTTGCAGTGGTATATTGCACATGCTTGTTTCATTTGCTTTAATTGGAATTTTAAAGCGTGAGTGAGTGTTCGCCCACCAAGCATTATTCCAAATTTGCAACTCATGATGTAGTCATGCATATAGCTATCTTACATTTTCTTCTTAGATTTGCTAGCAATGCTCTATATTAAATGTTTTTCTGTGCCACCAGCCCGTCAATGAAAACACCGCACTTTCTCCATTATTTACTTTGTCAAATATTTTTGGAAAATATCTTCTGTGCGTGTAATTAAGTGTTAGATCTGCATCGTAATCTTCTTGGGAATTTCTATAGATAACTCATGACGGATTCTCTAGGTCGATTTTTCACGTGAACGATGCTTCATCTTCGTGTACACTTGGTAAGTCATAACATGTCAAATTTTTGTCTTCATAAACACTTGGCAAGTCATAATTGGTCAAGTGTTTACCCATGCTTTCTAGAAAATAACTTATGCGCTGTATAGTTTTGTTCATAATTAAAGTTGTTGACTTTATAGATTCTCGCATGAAATCTTATGACATTGGTTCCCAATATGTATCCCAAAGTTGACAAATGATGGGAGTCAACTTTACGTGACTCCGGTGCATTAATTACCCCCGTTTACCACACTTTCAGCACATTTTTGGGTGAATTAGACCGTTTTCGGGGTGTTATCGTGAGCTTATGGCACGGGGAGTGAATCCGTTGCTCTGATGGATTATTACCCCTTTTTGTTGATATTAACCCCATTCCCGAGCACTTTTACCCTCCGGAATTGTTTGGATGTTTTTGGTTGTTTATGATGTTGAAGGGTATTGGTGTCTCGAGGACCCGGAAGATGACGATTTGTGGTGAAAAGCATGATCGAGGCAAGAAGAGGGGCCAAAAAGGAAGAAAAGTGAAGATTTGGGGAAACAGGGGATCAAACGCGTGTTTGAACCCCCCAAACGCGCGTTTCAGAAGTCCAGAAGTGATACAGAGTTGAAGCCCTCCAAACGCGCGTTTGAAACCACCTTAAACGCGCGTTCCAAGTCATTCAAACGCGCGTTTGAACCTTCTAAACGCTGCCTGGATGAAGAAACGGTCAAGTCCCCGCCGAGAAATGATGCGAACCGCGTGTTTCAACTATATAAACGCGCTTGAAGATTCCAAACGCCGCTTCATTTCCAAACGTGCGTTTGGACCGATTTTTCTGTAGATTTTTCTCCCACCTATAAATACCCCCCTTAGACTATTTCTTGAACATCAATTACTTCCTTAGCAAAACTCTACCCATTTCTTGTTCGATTTTTGTAATAGCTAGAATACCTTCTCTTAGCATACATCAACATAATATTAGCCTAATATTTCCATTTCTTAGCTTAGATTTCCATTCCAAACACTAAGAGACCACATTTTAATTACTTCTTTATTTTGTACTTTTTGGATCTCAACTCGAATTTCTGCAAATTAATGGTATATTTCTCTTCTCTTTTACTTGTTATGGCTTTCATTTATTGTCTTGTGTATGTTTTGATTAGCATAATGAGTAGCTAAACACCTACATAGTCGAATCATGTGAAAATTAGTGAAATCACCCTTTGGGTGATGAAATTGGGAGTGGGTAGTTCTTTTTATTGTTGTATCTTGCATATTTCACGTCTTAGAACTTGTTATAACGGATTTGGGCTAGATTGATCACCTAGGTCAAAAATCACACACATCAATCTTGAGAGTTGTTCAGATAGAGAGATGTGGGAAAAGGGTTCTAAGATCACTTCTTAGAGTGAGGTTACTCGTTTTAACGTTTAAAGGCTGCTCTAGTGCATATATTGTCTTGTGAATGAATCTTCCTTAGGGAAGGTGTTAAGGGTGATTTTATACGTTTTATAAGGATATATTTTATGTCAATTTCTCCCATATCTGGATGTTTTTCATAGAAATCGAGCTTTATAATTGAAATATTGAGCAAGTGGTGTTTTCAATAGTTAAATTGCAAAACGTAACGAATTATGTGCTTAGATTATGATTTTATATTATTTTGGAATATCGTTACGCTTTGGTATGTTTTTCCTACATTGTAGATACACATTGTTGATGGAAAAGATGATTTTTAAAGAGATAAATCCGAATCAATCGATTTATGGAAGAATAAAGGAAATAAGGAAGAAAATCGAGTATTAATTGAGAGATAAATCAAAAGGAATCGATCGTGGCGCGAGAATGCAAATGGGAACAAGTCGACGAAAAAAAACATTTAAAACGTGCATTAAAGGGCTCGGTCGACCGAGCCATGACATTCGGTCGACCGAGTGACGTCATTCGGTCGGTCAGCGGATTTTCACGTATTTATCTTCTGGATCCTTCCTTATGTCGGCAAAACTCCTATATAAGCAGCAGCATTCGAGCAGAAAAAGACATCAGATTTTTCATACATCAAATATATCATAGTAGCCGCTCTTCTGAGGTCTTCAAGGCCGATCACCCGAGCCTTGTGCTCGGGTGATCCGGGTTAGATTAGGATGCTTTTCTTTTCGTTTGTTGAATCATGGAGATCATCCATTGTACCAAACTAAGTGAGTTTATCTTTTAATTTATTCAATCCTTTGTTTATTTTTATGATCTTTGATTCGTTTTGTATCTTTCTATGATTTATGATGCTATTGTGCGACTAGATCGAGAGATCGGTTGCTAATTGTTGTCTAACGTAGATGAGAATCGTTGTTAGGCTAGATCACCATAGAAAGATAGGATTTTTAATCGTTAATTCGTGACAAATTAATTGGTTAATTATCTAGGTTGCTAGATTCTAAAATACGAGAGTTAACTTGAATCTACACCTTCGTTTTGTATGAAATTGGTCTCAACATTCGGGAGAGGAGAGATCGATAATTGAATTCACTAAGGGATTAGGAATTCATAGCTTGAGAAACGGATTCACTAAGAAATTAGGAGTTTGTATCTCGTGTAAAGGTGAAACCACAATATCGAATTAAAATCATGAGATAAACTTGGATTGAAATCACTTGGTTTGTATATTGTTTGATTCCATGTATCTTTATTTTATGTTTTTCTTAGTTTTTATAGCTTAGATTTATTTTATACATTCTATGTGTTTATATGTTTGTTCTTTCGTTTATTTATTTTCTTGAGTAACAATTGAAAGGAATTAATAAAACTAGATTCAACATCCCAATTCCTCGTGGATCGACCCTTACTTATCCCGCTTTACTAGCAATTACCCGATATTCGGTCGGTTAGAGTTAGTTTTGCATATAGGTTAGGGTTTATAAATTGTTTTTGTTTAGTGATGCAAAATCCTTGAACAAAAATGGCGGCCGTTGCCGGGAATCGGTGTTTTGTTGAATCTAATTGAGTTAATTTCTCTATTTTGTTACGGAATTTTTCGTAGATAGGTTTTTGTTTCTATCCTTTCTAGTTTCTACATTGATTCGGGGACATCTGAGGTTGAATTATCTGACTCCACGTTTTTAACGATCGAACTTTTGGATAAAAGGGATCGTTTTAGCACTCGTTAGTATTTTGGCCGTAACTTTTGGCTCGAGTGTCCGTTTGGAGCGCAGGACCCCAATTCGGAAAGCTCGTTCCGGCGCCGACGACATGGTGAACGCCTACGGCCGTTCAGTGCCGTTTTTGAGGTCAAAATCCACTTTTTTCCCTTCCATTTTGGGCTCAGAAGATTTCAACACGTTTTTCTCCCTTTTATCGTTTTCTTGTTTTCTATTTTGTTGCGATTTCTTTTCTTTCAATAAAAGTAGCGTCACACAAATTGAGAGTTTTTATTTTTGCCGTGTTTCGATGACCGTTGGGTTAAGAATGTGCAAAAAGTTTTTTACTCGATTTGTGAAACGTGAAGTGTAACCTAATCTGTAACCTAGTGTGCTCTGTGCTTAAATTTATTCGTGGCTGCTGTGTGTGTGATTTGATGATCTGAATTGCCATGAGTTCAAGATATTAGTCTAGGGTTTTCGGCTGTGCTTTACTAAGTTGCAAGTTGCTGTATCGAACTTTCAAACGGGCGCTCGGCTCATTGAACACCCGCCCAGGTGCAAAATTTCCAGGAACGCCTATGCGGAATAACGGACGCTTGATCCCAGGTTCCGTAATTTTTCTAAATTTGATTTTTAATGCTTTATTTTGACGTGGATACTTCCATATGAGCTTCTGTGGCTAATTATTTTTACGTAGATGTTCTGAACTTGCATGTTTACATCTTTCCATCTACGAATCCACGTTAAATAATTGATTAATTTTTATATAGATGCTACATTAATTGACATGGATGGTTTATTGTGAGCCTCTGTGGCCGTTGTGTATATGCGTAGATGTCCTGTTCTTTCACCGTTATGGTTTCTTTCCATCTACTGATCCATGTTAAATAATTGATTGACTTTTATATACATGATTCATCTATGCATGTTATAGTTAATGTCGGTTTCCGTATGCTACATATCATTGTGATGAATCCTGTGAGCTTTGAGACCTATGTGCTTTCTTGTTATTTTTGTAACTCATATGGGTAGCTACTGCCGGTCTTCCGTTGCTACCATCGTTGGCTTATGAGTTATATATCATTTAGTATAGCTAATCGTTGGTTTTCCATAATGCTATCACCTTTGATGAGTCTTAAGGCGGCGTCTACACACTACATGTAATGAGTAATACATCGTTGCTTATCGTGGCTTGTCATTATTTGGTAGACGTTTATGATATACATGTCATGTTGCAAATGAGTGGGCTAGTTTTCTTTCTTTTATTTTCTTTTATTTTTGCATATCATATAGATGCATATCATTTAGTTGCATATCATCTAGTTGCATTGTTTTTCTATTTTTTCTTTTATTTTTCTTGAGTGTAGTTACTGTCGGTTTCCGTAATACTACCTCGTTTTTTTTAAGTATGGTTACTGTTGGTTTTCCATATACCATCACTATTTTATTTTCTTTATTTTTGTTTCTGCACTGGCCGTAGTCACTGTAGAGTTGTCTGAGCCAACTTTCTCACACTGAGCCTGTCAGAATTTATTTTTATTTATTATTTATTTCTTTTATTAGGATTGCATATCATGTAGATTGCATTGTAGTATATTTTCATGTAGTTGCACTAGCCCTCGCTACTTTGTAGTGTCATCTATCATTATTTCGTATGCACACGTGTGGTCCTTATTTGTATTGTAAAGCTTCGTGGCTTTATATTTGACGCTTAGGTGTCTGTACTTTCCTGTGTGGTGATTTTTCCATCTGAGCCATTATATCATGTGCTTATTTCTTGTCTATAATTATTTTTGCCATGTTATATTTCCCCGTGTCCCCGAGATACTGCCATGTTTTTCAAGTGGTGCATGTGCATTTTTAGTTGTTTTTGTTAAGCTAGCCTTGGAAGTGCATCCTGAGAGGAATACTATGACATCTCGTGCCTCGGAAACGCTGGATCGATTATCTATCCTTCTTCAGCCCATCTTCATATCATTACCAAATCAGCTAAGTTCTTTTATCTTTTCTTTAATTCTGCACAACATGAGGACATGTTGTAATTTAAGTGTGGGGGAGGGAAATGGTTTTATGTATCTACATTCATTTGCCATACTATTATATTTCTATGAAAAAGTGCTAAATTTTAAAATTTTTGCTTCGTCCCAAGTGAGCAAAGGCATATCTTTATTTGAGTTTTTATATCATTGGTGCGTTATTTTGCATATTTAGTAAATTTAGATGTCTCACCCAACACTATTTTTCACGTGCCATAGTAAATGATGAGCTATATTTTAAAGCTATGCCCATTTGATTAGAGATTTTTGATGATTATCGCATGATTCTTTGCTTACATACGAATTTTGAAAATTTTAATAGTTTGTGTTTAGAATTAAAGTATGATATAATCGTGAATATCTAAGGTTTGAATGTGATAAGTAACACGTAACTTAATGTCAAATGGAAAAAGTTGAGTTTATAATGAATAAGTTGTGTGTGTCGAAAGCTGGTCGATGATTTGTGTGCGGTAGGGTATACCACGTATGTCCTATAACTATGATGACCAAAAGCTCACGACAGTCAGAAGAAGCTACCTTATGATTGGAGTAAGGTAGGTATATCTCGAATATCCTATTCTCGCTATGACAGGCAATAGCTCATTTCGATGTGTGTTAAATGTGGAAAAAGTTGAATCAACTTGAATGAGAATTGGTATGAATTGAATAAAGTATAAGACTAAGTTATCGTCTATCTTATCCCCAGTATAAACTGAAAGATATGTTGTAGGGATTATCCTCTAAGTATGTCGGAAATATTTTAAATACCCTCTATCATTCTTTTCGGAATATGTATGTTTTGTGAGGTGCATGTTATAATCGTTTTTATATTTCTAATCTAAATGGGATGTTGGCTAGTTTTGCTTGAATCAATTTCAAGTGTGGATTTAGTGGAAATTTATTATGGCTATGCACACACACTTGGGTGAACCTCTAAACTATTGAATATGCTTTATGGTTGCATAAATGTTTATATGTCTCGAGTCTTGATTATGTTTTGTTTTGCTCGGGACGAGCAAAAGCTAAGTGTGGGGGAGTTGTTAAGGGTGATTTTATACGTTTTATAAGGATATATTTTATGTCAATTTCTCCCATATCTGGATGTTTTTCATAGAAATCGAGCTTTATAATTGAAATATTGAGCAAGTGGTGTTTTCAATAGTTAAATTGCAAAACGTAACGAATTATGTGCTTAAATTATGATTTTATATTATTTTGGAATATCGTTACGCTTTGGTATGTTTTTCCTACATTGTAGATACACATTGTTGATGGAAAAAATGATTTTTAAAGAGATAAATCTGAATCAATCGATTTATGGAAGAATAAAGGAAATAAGGAAGAAAATCGGAGTATTAATTGAGAGATAAATCAAAAGGAATCGGTCGCGCGCGAATGCGATGGGAACAAGTCGAGGCGAAAAAAAACATTTAAAACGCAGCATTAAAGGGCTCGGTCGACCGAGCCATGACATTCGGTCGACCGAGTGACGTCATTCGGTCGGTCGGATTTTCACGTATTTATCTTACGGATCCTTCCTTATGTCGGCAAAACTCCTATATAAGCAAAGCAAAGATTCGAGCGTAAAAGACATCGATTTTTCATACATCAAATATATCATAGTAGCCGCTCTTCTGAGGTCTTCAGGCCGATCACCCGAGCCTTGTGCTCGGGTGATCCGGGTTAGATTAGGATGCTTTTCTTTTCGTTTGTTGAATCATGGAGATCATCCATTGTACCAAACTAAGTGAGTTTATCTTTTAATTTATTCAATCCTTTGTTTATTTTTATGATCTTTGATTCGTTTTGTATCTTTCTATGATTTATGATGCTATTGTGCGACTAGATCGAGAGATCGGTTGCTAATTGTTGTCTAACGTAGATGAGAATCGTTGTTAGGCTAGATCACCATAGAAAGATAGGATTTTTAATCGTTAATTCGTGACAAATTAATTGGTTAATTATCTAGGTTGCTAGATTCTAAAATACGAGAGTTAACTTGAATCTACACCTTCGTTTTGTATGAAATTGGTCTCAACATTCGGGAGAGGAGAGATCGATAATTGAATTCACTAAGGGATTAGGAATTCATAGCTTGAGAAACGGATTCACTAAGAAATTAGGAGTTTGTATCTCGTGTAAAGGTGAAACCACAATATCGAATTAAAATCATGAGATAAACTTGGATTGAAATCACTTGGTTTGTATATTGTTTGATTCCATGTATCTTTATTTTATGTTTTTCTTAGTTTTTATAGCTTAGATTTATTTTATCTGTTCTATGTGTTTATATGTTTGTTCTTTCGTTTATTTATTTTCTTGAGTAACAATTGAAAGGAATTAATAAAACTAGATTCAACATCCCAATTCCCTGTGGATCGACCCCTTACTTATCCCGCTTTACTAGCAATTACCCGATATTCGGTCGGTTAGGAGTTAGTTTTGCATATAGGTTAGGGTTTATAAATTGTTTTTGTTTAGTGATGCAAAATCCTTCGAACAAAAATGGCGCCGTTGCCGGGGAATCGGTGTTTTGTTGAATCTAATTGAGTTAATTTCTCTATTTTGTTACGAATTTTTCGTAGATAGGTTTTTGTTTCTATCCTTTCTAGTTTCTACATTGATTCGGGGACATCTGAGGTTGAATTATCTGACTCCACGTTTTTAACGATCGAACTTTTGGATAAAAGGGATCGTTTTAGCACTCGTTAGTATTTTGGCCGTAACTTTTGGCTCGAGTGTCCGTTTGGGAGCGCAGACCCCAATTCGGAAAGCTCGTTCGGCGCCGACGACATGGTGAACGCCACGGCCGTTCAATTGCCGCTTTTGAGGTCAAAATCCACTTTTTTCCCTTCCATTTTGGGCTCAGAAGATTTCAACACGTTTTTCTCCCTTTTATCGTTTTCTTGTTTTCTATTTTGTTGCGATTTCTTTTCTTTCAATAAAAGTAGCGTCACACAAATTGAGAGTTTTTATTTTTGCCGTGTTTCGATGACCGTTGGGTTAAGAATGTGCAAAAAGTTTTTTACTCGATTTGTGAAACGTGAAGTGTAACCTAATCTGTAACCTAGTGTGCTCTGTGCTTAAATTTATTCGTGGCTGCTGTGTGTGTGATTTGATGATCTGAATTGCCATGAGTTCAAGATATTAGTCTAGGGTTTTCGGCTGTGCTTTACTAAGTTGCAAGTTGCTGTATCGAACTTTCAAACGGGCGTTCGGCTCATTGAACACCCGTCCAGTGCAAAATTTCCAGGAGAACGCCTGTCTGGAATAACGGACGCCAGTCCAGGTTCCAGAATTTTTCTAAATTTGATTTTTAATGCTTTATTTTGACGTGGATACTTCCATATGAGCTTCTGTGGCTAATTATTTTTACGTAGATGTTCTGAACTTGCATGTTTACATCTTTCCATCTACGAATCCACGTTAAATAATTGATTAATTTTTATATAGATGCTACATTAATTGACATGGATGGTTTATTGTGAGCCTCTGTGGCCGTTGTGTATATGCGTAGATGTCCTGTTCTTTCACCGTTATGGTTTCTTTCCATCTACTGATCCATGTTAAATAATTGATTGACTTTTATATACATGATTCATCTATGCATGTTATAGTTAATGTCGGTTTCCGTATGCTACATATCATTGTGATGAATCCTGTGAGCTTTGAGACCTATGTGCTTTCTTGTTATTTTTGTAACTCATATGGGTAGCTACTGTCGGTCTTCCGTTGCTACCATCGTTGGCTTATGAGTTATATCTGTTTAGTATAGCTAACTGTTGGTTTTCCATAATGCTATCACCTTTGATGAGTCTTAAGGCGCGTCTACACTACATGTAATGAGTAGTACTGTCGTTTATCGTAAACTGTCATTATTTGGTAGACGTTTATGATATACATGTCATGTTGCAAATGAGTGGGCTAGTTTTCTTTCTTTTATTTTCTTTTATTTTTGCATATCATATAGATGCATATCATTTAGTTGCATATCATCTAGTTGCATTGTTTTTCTATTTTTCTTTTATTTTCTTGAGTGTAGTTCTTGTCGGTTTCGTAATACTACCTCGCTTTTTTAAGTATGGTTCTTGTTGGTTTTCCATATACCATCACTATTTTATTTTCTTTATTTTTGTTTCTGCACTGGCCGTAGTCACTGTAGAGTTGTCTGAGCCAACTTTCTCACACTGAGCCTGTCAGAATTTATTTTTATTTATTATTTATTTCTTTTATTAGGATTGCATATCATGTAGATTGCATTGTAGTATATTTTCATGTAGTTGCACCTAGCCCTGCTACTTTGTAGTGTCATCTATCATTATTTCTGTATGCACATGTGGTCCTTATTTGTATTGTAAAGCTTCTGTGGCTTTATATTTGACGCTTAGGTGTCCTGTACTTTCCCTGTGTGGTGATTTTTCCATCTGAGCCATTATATCATGTGCTTATTTCTTGTCTATAATTATTTTTGCCATGTTATATTTCCCCCCGTGTCCCCGAGATACTGCCATGTTTTTCAAGTGGTGCATGTGCATTTTTAGTTGTTTTTGTTAAGCTAGCCTTGGAAGTGCATCTGGAGAGGAATACCTATGACATCTCGTGCCTCGGAAACGCGGATCGATTATCTATCCTTCTTCAGCCCATCTTCATATCATTACCAAATCAGCTAAGTTCTTTTATCTTTTCTTTAATTCTGCACAACATGAGGACATGTTGTAATTTAAGTGTGGGGGAGGGAAATGGTTTTATGTATCTACATTCATTTGCCATACTATTATATTTCTATGAAAAAGTGCTAAATTTTAAAATTTTTGCTTCGTCCCAAGTGAGCAAAGGCATATCTTTATTTGAGTTTTTATATCATTGGTGCGTTATTTTGCATATTTAGTAAATTTAGATGTCTCACCCAACACTATTTTTCACGTGCCATAGTAAATGATGAGCTATATTTTAAAGCTATGCCCATTTGATTAGAGATTTTTGATGATTATCGCATGATTCTTTGCTTACATACGAATTTTGAAAATTTTAATAGTTTGTGTTTAGAATTAAAGTATGATATACTGTGAATATCTAAGGTTTGAATGTGATAAGTAACACGTAACTTAATGTCAAATGGAAAAAGTTGAGTTTATAATGAATAAGTTGTGTGTGTCGAAAGCTGGTCGATGATTTGTGTGCGGTAGGGTATACCACGTATGTCCTATAACTATGATGACCAAAAGCTCACGACAGTCAGAAGAAGCTACCTTATGATTGGAGTAAGGTAGGGTATATCTCGAATATCCTATTCTGCTATGACAGGGCAATAGCTCATTCTGATGTGTGTTAAATGTGGAAAAAGTTGAATCAACTTGAATGAGAATTGGTATGAATTGAATAAAGTATAAGACTAAGTTATCGTCTATCTTATCCCCAGTATAAACTGAAAGATATGTTGTAGGGATTATCCTCTAAGTATGTCGGAAATATTTTAAATACCCTCTATCATTCTTTTCGGAATATGTATGTTTTGTGAGGTGCATGTTATAATCGTTTTTATATTTCTAATCTAAATGGGATGTTGGCTAGTTTTGCTTGAATCAATTTCAAGTGTGGATTTAGTGGAAATTTATTATGGCTATGCACACACACTTGGGTGAACCTCTAAACTATTGAATATGCTTTATGGTTGCATAAATGTTTATATGTCTCGAGTCTTGATTATGTTTTGTTTTGCTCGGGACGAGCAAAAGCTAAGTGTGGGGGAGTTGTTAAGGGTGATTTTATACGTTTTATAAGGATATATTTTATGTCAATTTCTCCCATATCTGGATGTTTTTCATAGAAATCGAGCTTTATAATTGAAATATTGAGCAAGTGGTGTTTTCAATAGTTAAATTGCAAAACGAATTTAATTATGTGCTTAAATTATGATTTTATATTATTTTGGAATATCGTTACGCTTTGGTATGTTTTTCCTACATTGTAGATACACATTGTTGATGGAAAAAATGATTTTTAAAGAGATAAATCCGAATCAATCAGATTTATGGAAGAATAAAGGAAATAAGGAAGAAAATCGGAGTATTAATTGAGAGATAAATCAAAAGGAATCAGATCAGCGCGGCAGAATGCAGTGGGGAACAAGTCAGACGAAAAAAAAAACATTTAAAACGTGCATTAAAGGGCTCGGTCGACCGAGCCATGACATTCGGTCGACCGAGTGACGTCATTCGGTCGGTCAGCGGATTTTCACGTATTTATCTTCTGGATCCTTCCTTATGTCGGCAAAACTCCTATATAAGCAAGCAAGGATTCGAGCGTAAAAGACATCGATTTTTCATACATCAAATATATCATAGTAGCCGCTCTTCTGAGGTCTTCAAGGCCGATCACCCGAGCCTTGTGCTCGGGTGATCCGGGTTAGATTAGGATGCTTTTCTTTTCGTTTGTTGAATCATGGAGATCATCCATTGTACCAAACTAAGTGAGTTTATCTTTTAATTTATTCAATCCTTTGTTTATTTTTATGATCTTTGATTCGTTTTGTATCTTTCTATGATTTATGATGCTATTGTGCGACTAGATCGAGAGATCGGTTGCTAATTGTTGTCTAACGTAGATGAGAATCGTTGTTAGGCTAGATCACCATAGAAAGATAGGATTTTTAATCGTTAATTCGTGACAAATTAATTGGTTAATTATCTAGGTTGCTAGATTCTAAAATACGAGAGTTAACTTGAATCTACACCTTCGTTTTGTATGAAATTGGTCTCAACATTCGGGAGAGGAGAGATCGATAATTGAATTCACTAAGGGATTAGGAATTCATAGCTTGAGAAACGGATTCACTAAGAAATTAGGAGTTTGTATCTCGTGTAAAGGTGAAACCACAATATCGAATTAAAATCATGAGATAAACTTGGATTGAAATCACTTGGTTTGTATATTGTTTGATTCCATGTATCTTTATTTTATGTTTTTCTTAGTTTTTATAGCTTAGATTTATTTTATCTGTTCTATGTGTTTATATGTTTGTTCTTTCGTTTATTTATTTTCTTGAGTAACAATTGAAAGGAATTAATAAAACTAGATTCAACATCCCAATTCCCTGTGGATCGACCCCTTACTTATCCCGCTTTACTAGCAATTACCCGATATTCGGTCGGTTAGGAGTTAGTTTTGCATATAGGTTAGGGTTTATAAATTGTTTTTGTTTAGTGATGCAAAATCCTCCGAACAGAAGGATAGTTGACTTGGCATAAGGTGTTGGGGAAGAGTTGTTCAGACCTTAGCACCGGGATTAGGAGTACGTACCCGTGAAATTGAATGTAAGAGTTCGTTCGTTTATTGCACACTCCCGGTTTTGTCATTCCTTGGGGTGAAACTAGCTATTTTGATCATGGTTCGGCTATGTCCCTTTATCTATCTTTAAAACCTAGTAGTTTAATCTTCTTTCTTTCTTTCTTATCTTTAAACTTGTTAGTAGGGATCACTTTAGAGTCGTTGTAGTTAAAAATACTTTGAAAAGATTGTTCATCTAGACTAAGCAATACGTTCACTTTGGTACTTGCAAACACGATTCCTTTGGGTTCGACCTCGTACTCCTGTAGCTATTCTAACAATCGACCCGGTACACTGCCGGTTAGAGAGTTAGTTTACCCACGGTTTCGAGTCTTTATAAATTGTTTTTGAAGGGGTAGATTTTCGCTCAATCAAAATGGCGCCGTTGCCGGGGAATTGTTTGCTATTTGTGATATCTTACAAGTGAACCGAAAGCTTAGGCCTAGGTTGTTTTTTTTTTCTTCTTGATGATGGCTTTTTGTTGAAAAGTCACACCACCTATTGCGGTGGTGGTGGTGACTAGATACCGTGATTGTGTTCTTGTTGTTTTATGAGATCTTGCAGCTTGAGCTTAAATGGATGGATTTTTCAATCAATACTACTCACCTGAACAACAATACCCCTACCAACCTCAAGCACCTGAACAATGTTATCAACAACAGTTCATGCCTCAGCCTCAGTATCAACAGCAGAGTAACTAAGGTTCATGGGCTTATCAGTGCCCTAGTGCATGCCAAAGTCAAAATTATGGTTATTCAAGTTATGAGCCACAACATTATGAGGGTTGTCCGAACCCTAGTGCTTATCAGGATTACGGTGTTCATACTCAACGCGTTGATAGCTTCACCCAGATTCAGCCACTTGATCAGAGTTTGGCATAGCAAGAAGCCTACTACTCACCTCCAATGAATCAAAGTCAGTATGATCAGTCTCCCCCCATGCCACAAGAAGGCTTCACCGACATTCAAATTGAGTAGTTGATTCAATTGAACAAGAGTTTGATTCAAATGAACAAGGATATGCAAGAGTTTAATAGAAGCTTTGACTCCAACATAAGAATTCTTGAAGACGGGATGGGGCAATTGATTGAAAAGAGGAGGCATGAGAAAGAGGAAGAGACATGTGCAATAGAGGTGGTCCGGGATGATGATGTTATCACTGAAGAAGTTCATGTTCAGAGTGAGATAAATGACTCTTTTCCTCACGAGCAACTTTATGTGCTTGACACCCTTCTTCCGGTTAAGAAAGGCAACTTTCTAAAAGTCGGTAAGGAAGGTAGTCCTTGGTTCGCACCTTTCGTCAACTACCACGAGTGCGGTTTTGTAGATCCCGACCTTGACTCAAATCAAAAGCGAAAATTCCTTAGTGAGGTTGGTAAGTATGTTTGGGAGGATCCTTGCTTATATAGGTTGTGTTCGGATGGCATTTTGAGGAGATGCATTGTTCGGAGGATTTTGCATCACTAAACAAAAACAATTTATAAAACCCTAACCTATATGCAAACTAACTCCTAACCGACCGAATATCGGGTAATTGCTAGTAAAGCGTAATGAGTAAAGTGGTCGATCCACAGGAATTGGGCTGTTGAATCTAATTTTATTAATTCCTCTAAATTATCACTCAAGAAAACAAATAAAGGAAAAACAAACATAGAACAAATAAGATAAATCTAAGCTAAGAACAATAAAACGACCTAAGCTAAAGATACATGGGATCAAACAGAATACAAACTAAGTGATCTCAATCCTAGTTCATCTCATGATTTTAATTCAAATTGTGGTTTCACCTTTACACGAGATACAAATTCCTAATCTCTTAGTGAATCCGTTTCTCAAGCTATGAATTCCTAATTCCTTAGTGAATTCAATTATCGATCTCTCTCTTCCGAATGTTGAGACCAATATTCCATACAAAACAGGGTGTAGATTCAAGTTAACTCTCGTATTTTAGAATCTAACAACCTAGATAATTAACCGATTAACTTGTCACGAATTAACGATTAAAGATCCTATCTTTCTATGGTGATCTAGCCTAACAACGATTCTCATCGGCGTTAGACAACGATTAGTAAACAATCTCTCGATATAGTTCACACAATAGCATCATAATCATAGAAGGATACAAAATAAATTAAAGATCATAAAAATAAACTAGAGATTGAATAAATTAAAAGAGATTAAACTCACATAGTTCATACAAGGGTTGATCTTCAAGCATCAACGATGAAAAAAACGAAAAAACATCCTAATCTAACCCGGATCACCCGAGCACAAGGCTCGGGTGATCGGCCTCAAAACCCTCGAAGTGCGCGCTGCCTCTTTTTTAGGTGAATGGTAGTGTGTATTTTTTTGTGGTGATGGAGGTGTGTATATATAATGGGAGGTGTATAAGGGAGGCATCATTTGAGGGAGGTGTATAAGGGAGGCATCATTTGAGGGAGGTGTATAAGGGAGGTAGCATTTGAGGGAGGTGAGAAGTTGGTTAGAAGTTTGTTAGGATGTAATGATGAGTTTGTTAGTTTGTTAGGATATGGTGGGTAGGAGATGGTGGGTAGGGGTGATGAGTCATGCAAGAGTTAGTTACAAGCATGTGGAGTTTGTTGGGGAGGAATCTTTGCCATCATTGAAGGTAACATGCAAGGAAATGAGCCAAATATCTCCCAATTCGTCCAAATTTCAGCTGTTTGGAAGAAAAAATCATAACTTGAGTTGTAGACCTCCGATTGATGTGATTAAAAATGCATTGGAAAGCTCATTTCAGTATCTACAACTTTCATCAAGACCTCGTCCCCTGAAAATGCCTCTAAGTCGGGTCAAATTTCCATCGAAAACAGGTTACGGTAGAAGTGCGTTGGAAAATATTGATCCGTTGATCTCGTGAACTCGTGGCATCTTCTTCTCTTCCTCAAAATCCATCTTTAGGACTCAAAACATGTTGTTACATGGGATATTTTGAAAGCCTTAATCACCAAGTTTGGGGTAGAAAATATCCAAGATATTTTTCCTTGCAAGCTAAGCACATGGGGTGATCATTCAAGCCTTGGACGCCCGCCCACTTCTCTCCGGACGCCCGTCCGGTAAGTTCTCGAACTCTCTCGATCCGATTTCGTTCAGGTGGACGCCTTGATTCACTTCTTTGGACCTTGACCCAATTGAAGATCACAAACTTGATTTCTTTCCTTAATCTTCCAATCTTCCATAAATCTCTTTAGCTCTTTCCAACTTCGAATTTAGCTCTCTAAAATCATCTTTTCCATCATCAATGAGTATCTACAAGAGGATCAAACATACCAAAGCGTAACATAATTCCAAAATAATATAAATTCATCATTTAAGCACATAATTCATTACGTTTTGCAATTTAACTCTTAAAAACATCATTTACTCAATATTTCAATATAACGCTCGATTTCTTTGGAAAACATCCATATATGGGGGAAATTGATAGAAAATATATCGTTAAAAATCATACAATTTGACCCTAAACAATACCCCCACACTTAGCTTTTTGCTCGTCCCGAGCAAAACAAAACAATAACATAGCTCGAGATAAATAAACATCTTAGCAAATATAAAACATATTCAATAGTTTAGAGGTTCGCCCAAGTGTGTGTGCATAGCCATAATAAATTTCCACTAAATCCACACTTGAAATTGATTCAAGCAAAACTTGCTAATACCCCCTTCAACTAGAGACAAATGACACTTACAAGATGTACCCTACAAAACGTGATATATCCTGAAAAATATGATAGAATACATCTAGGACCTTTTCGACATACTCAGAGGATAATCCCTACAGCATATCTTTTAGTTTATACTAGGTATAAGATTAACGATAACCAAGTCTTTAATTAATTTTTTTTTCTTTCACTTTTATACGCATATTAGAATGAGCTCTTTCCCATCATAATAGAATAGGATGTTTCGGGATAACACCCTACCTTACTCAAATCATAGGTTAGCTTCTTCTAAGCTGCCGTGAGCTTTTAGTCATCATAGTGGTATAGGACATTTCGTGATAATGCCCTACCTTACTCCAATCATCGACTAGCTTTGACACACCCATTTATTTATGTGATTACTTAGAGATTTCGGCTAGCAAGTGGTAAAAATTATTTTTTTCTAATGACCACTGAGCATAACACCTCAAGTAAACAATTTATTCATTATTATTATTTTTTCAAAGACTTTGAATACGTTTCACTTATCACATTCAATCCTTCGGATATTCACATATATCATACTCTGGATCTAAACATAAACTATTATAAATCTCACGATATATCGTTAGCACTAAGTACACGACTTATAAGAAAATAAAAATCACTAATCCAAAAAGGTATAGCTTTATATTTTATAGCTCATCATTCACTATGGCATGTGAAAAATAGTGTTGGGTGAAACAACTAAATTTACTAAATATGCAAAATAACGCATCAATGATATAAAACTCAAATAAAGACATGCAATGCTCACTTGGGACAAAACAAATTTTTTGAAAATTTAGCTCATTTTCGCATAGAATAAAGCAAATGAGTGTAGATACATATCGATCATTCCCTCCCCACACTTAGATTGCAACTTGTCCTCAAGTTGTCTGTAAATAAAAATTTAGGGACTTAATGATTTGGTATTGATTCGAAGAGTGGTCAAGAGGACAACAATGGTGATGTCATATGAGTCCTTTTCCAAAGAACGACTTCCAAAGTAGCTTGACAAAAACAATGATGAATGGTACTGCACCACTTGAAAACACAGAAACATCTCGGAGAACAAAGGGTTATACATGTAAAACACATGGAAAAGAAGTCATAGAGATTTTTTCCAGATTAAGCTCATATAAGGATGGACATATACATGGAACATTACAAAACAAGAGGGCTAAGTGCAACTACATGAAAATATATTACAATGCAATCTACATGATATGCAATAATAAAATAATGATGGCATATGGAAAACCAACAAGAACCATCATGAAAAAAAAAAAAACGAGGTAGTATTACGGAAACCGGCAAGAACTACACTCTAAAAAGAATAAAAGGAAAAAAATAGAAAAACAAATGCAACTAGATGAAATGCACCTAAGTGATATGCATCTAAATGGTATGCAAAAATAACGGAAAATAAAAGAAAGAAAACTAGCCCATTTATTTGCAACGAAACATGTATGTAATAAACGCTTCACCAAATATCGATAGTTTACGATAAACGAAAGATACTATTCATTACATGCAAGTGTGTACGCGCCTTAAGACTCGTCAAGAGGTGATAGCATTATGGAAAACCAACAGTAGTTATACTAAACAAATATAACTCATAAGCCAAAGGTGGTAGCAACGGAAAACCGACAGTAGCTACCCATATGAGTTACAAAAATAAAAGAAAGCACATAAGTCTTAACGCTCACAAGATTCATCACAACGATATGTAGCATACGGAAACCGACATTAGCTACTAAATAACACTAAGAACAGTTATAGCATACGAGAACCGACATTAGCTATAACATGCATGGATGAATCATGTATATAAAAATAAATCAATTACTTAACATGGATTCGTAGATGGAAAGATGTAAACATGCACGTTCAGAACATCTACGTAAAAGAAATTAGCCACAGAAGCTCGTATGAAAGTATCCAAGTCAAATAAAGCATTAAAAATCAAGTTAAGAGAAATTATGGAACCTGGACGTGCGTCCAACAAGGCAGACGCTCGTTTGCCATGAAAACAGATCGGACGGGCGTTCAGTGAAGACAGACGCCCGTCTGGTTCTTGAAAACAGAACAGAACAGAGTTGATACTTTTTTGCACAGGACGGCCGTTCAACAATCCAGACGCTCGTTCACCTGCATGTTAGGGTCGGACGAAGCGTTTCACTTACTTGGACGCCCGCCCAAGCATCGAATTTTGCAAATGTATGCGAGAATGCAGGAAAACACATGAGATCATCAACCCAAACAAATCATACATCACAAAGACTACATCAAATTTTAGCATAGAGCACACAAGGTTAAGATTAGATTACACTTCACGCTTCACAAATCGAGTAAAAACTTTTTTCACATTCTTAACCCAACGGTCATGAAACACGGCAAAAATAAAAACTCTCAATTTGTTTAACGCTACTTTTATTGAAAGAAAATAAATCGTAACAAAATAGAGAAATTAACTCAACTAAATTCAACAAAACACCGATTCCCGGCAACGGCGCCAATTTTCTTCGGAGGATTTTGCATCACTAAACAAAACAATTTATAAAACCCTAACCTATATGCAAACTAACTCTAACCGACCGAATATCGGGTAATTGCTAGTAAAGCGTAATGAGTAAAAAAGGGTCGATCCACGAGGAATTGGGCTGTTGAATCTAATTTTATTAATTCCTCTAAATTATCACTCAAGAAAACAAATAAAGGAAAAACAAACATAGAACAAATAAGATAAATCTAAGCTAAGAACAATAAAAACGACCTAAGCTAAAGATACATGGGATCAAACAGAATACAAACTAAGTGATCTCAATCCTAGTTCATCTCATGATTTTAATTCAAATTGTGGTTTCACCTTTACACGAGATACAAATTCCTAATCTCTTAGTGAATCCGTTTCTCAAGCTATGAATTCCTAATTCCTTAGTGAATTCAATTATCGATCTCTCCTCTTCCGAATGTTGAGACCAATATTCCATACAAAACGAAGGTGTAGATTCAAGTTAACTCTCGTATTTTAGAATCTAACAACCTAGATAATTAACCGATTAACTTGTCACGAATTAACGATTAAAGATCCTATCTTTCTATGGTGATCTAGCCTAACAACGATTCTCATCGGCGTTAGACAACGATTAGTAAACAATCTCTCGATATAGTTCACACAATAGCATCATAATCATAGAAGGATACAAAATAAATTAAAGATCATAAAAATAAACTAGAGATTGAATAAATTAAAAAGAGATTAAACTCACATAGTTCATACAAGGGTTGATCTTCAAGCATCAACGATGAAAAAAAACGAGAAAAAAAACATCCTAATCTAACCGGATCACCCGAGCACAAGGCTCGGGTGATCGGCCTGAAAAACCCCTCGGAAGTGCGGCTGCCTCTTTTTTAGGTGAATGGTAGTGTGTATTTTTGTGGTGATGGAGGTGTGTATATATAATGGGAGGTGTATAAGGGAGGCATCATTTGAGGGAGGTGTATAAGGAGGTAGCATTTGAGGAGGTGAGAAGTTGGTTAGAAGTTTGTTAGGATGTAATGATGAGTTTGTTAGTTTGTTAGGATATGGTGGGTAGGAGATGGTGGGTAGGGGTGATGAGTCATGCAAGAGTTAGTTACAAGCATGTGGAGTTTGTTGGGGAGGAATCTTTGCCATCATTGAAGGTAACATGCAAGGAAATGAGCCAAATATCTCCCAATTCGTCCAAATTTCAGCTGTTTGGAAGAAAAAATCATAACTTGAGTTGTAGACCTCCGATTGATGTGATTAAAAATGCATTGGAAAGCTCATTTCAGTATCTACAACTTTCATCAAGACCTCGTCCCCTGAAAATGCCTCTAAGTCGGGTCAAATTTCCATCGAAAACAGGTTACGGTAGAAGTGCGTTGGAAAATATTGATCCGTTGATCTCGTAAACTCGTGGCATCTTCTTCTCTTCCTCAAAAATCCATCTTTTAGGACTCAAAACATGTTGTTACATGGGATATTTTGAAAGCCTTAATCACCAAGTTTGGGGTAGAAAATATCCAAGATATTTTTCCTTGCAAGCTAAGCACATGGGGTGATCATTCAAGCCTTGGACGCCCGCCCACTTTCTCTGGACGCCCGTCCGGTAAGTTTCTCGAACTCTCGATCCGATTTTCGTTCCAGTGGACGCTGATTCACTTCTTTGGACGCTTGATTCACTTCTTTGACGCCTTGATCCCATTGAAGATCACAAACTTGATTTCTTTCCTTAATCTTCCAATCTTCCATAAATCTCTTTAGCTCTTTCCAACTTCGAATTTAGCTCTCTAAAATCATCTTTTCCATCATCAATGAGTATCTACAAGAGGATCAAACATACCAAAGCGTAACATAATTCCAAAATAATATAAATTCATCATTTAAGCACATAATTCGTTACGTTTTGCAATTTAACTCTTAAAAACATCATTTACTCAATATTTCAATATAACGCTCGATTTCTATGGAAAACATCCATCTATGGGGGAAATTGATAGAAAATATATCGTTAAAAATCATACAATTTGACCCTAAACATGCATCCCGGAGAGTGAGATTCTGAGTGCGCTTTCTTTTTGTCACGATAAAGAGGCTGGGGGCCATTTCTCGGGGCAAAGAACCGCTTTGAAAGTGTTGCAAAGTGGGCTATATTGGCCCAATCTATTCCGAGATGCACATGCTTATGTAAAATCTTGTGATGCTTGTCAAAGGTCCGGTCGTATATCTAGGAGGAGTGAGATGCCTCAAAAGCCGATCATTGTTTGTGAGATTTTTGATGTTTGGGGCATTGACTTCATGGGCCCCTATCCTTCTTCGTGTGGTAACAAGTATATCCTAGTCGCTTGTGATTATGTGTCCAAATGGGTTGAAGCCTTAGCCTCACCCACCAATGATAATTAATGTTGTTATCCGTTTTCTTAGAAGGAACATCTTTTGTCGGTTTGGGGTGCCTCGTGCTATAATCAGTGATAATGGCAGCCACTTTGCCAACAAGCCATTTGACAAACTTTTAGAGAAGTATGGGGTGAAACACAAGTTAGGTACCGCTTACCATCCCCAAACGAGTGGTCAAGTAGAAGTCACGAATAGGGGTATTAAGCGTATCTTAGAGAGGACGGTAGACACTAATGTCAAGAGTTGGTCGTTGAAGTTAGATGATGCTTTGTGGGCCCATAGGACAGCATTTAAGACACCTCTAGGCATGTCACCTTACATGATAGTCTATGGTAAATCTTGTCATCTTCCGTAGAAATCGAACATAAGGCTTATTGGGCCATCAAAATGCTAAACCTCGATGACACCTTAATTGGTGAAGCGTATGGCCCAATTGAATGAAGTAGATGAGTTCCGCCTTTGTGCTTATGACCTTTCCACGAGGTAAAAAGAGAAGACTAAGTTACTCCATGATAAGTTGATCAAACCTCGTGTTTTCAATGAGGGTGACGAAGTCTTATTCTACAATACTCGTTTGCATCTTTTCCAAGGGAAGTTGAAGTCTAGGTGGTCCGGTCCCTATGTGGTGTCGAAAGTCTATCCGTCCGGTGCTATTGAAATCACCAATCCTAAGTTTGGCACGTTTACCACTAATGGCTTACGGTTGAAAAGGTATGAGAGGTTGCCTTACGATGAAGCACTAGAAATAGTGCACCTTGAAGACCCCATACCGTGTGATGAATCGTGTAAGTCTTGTCATGGACTTTAAACCTTGACTCGTATAATTCTTAATCCACCATTTCATCTCTCTTTCTACCCTTTCTTGCCTTGTGCCAACGGTATAACTTGAAAAAGTTGGCACCGTATAATCCATCTTGTCGAGCCAACGACGTAAAACAAAGGCGCTTGGGGGAGGCAACCCACCATTTCGTAGTTTTTGTTGAGTAAGTTTGGTGTTTCTAGTGGTCTCGGGGCGGTTAAAATCAAGTGTGGGGTAGAAATCTTGTGTTATCCTAGTTTCTGGTCCAAACGCCCGTTTAGCCCTGTCAAACGCGCGTTTAAAACTTTTCCATTTCCAAACGCGCACCATTTCAAACGCGCGTTTGAGGCCTCAACTCTCTGTTCTTAATTTCTCGTCCCAAACGCACGTTTCACTTCTCAAACGCGCGTTTGAACATGCGAAACGCGCGTTTGGGCTCATCATCTTTAAATACCCTGCAACTCAAACCAGCGTTCCAGAATTCTTTCTTCAAACCCTAACCAAAGTCCGGCGGCCACTCTTACCCATTTCACTCGAAATCACTCAATTTTACTCCGTTTTTGGCGATTTAAACTCCAAACAACACCTCTCAATCTCTTCTTTTGATTCCACTACTCCATTCCAACAACAAATTCCCCGATTCCTCGATTCGATCTTCACTTTTGGCAACTTTTTGCCTAGGTCGAATTCGACCTCCATTGACGTTTCGAGGCTCGTTCTTCGCTCCAAATCATTCGTGTCATCTCATTTAAGCATAGTACAGGTACATTTTGGTTTCACGTCTAAGTTTCGGTTAGGGTCAATTTTTGCCTATTTTGGTTTAACGCCCCTACCCCGTTATTTATTGATTATTGATTTTGTATCCTGTTTTCGTTTGTTTTGCTTGTTTTGTTGATCGATGATGAATGGTGTGGCTCTCATGGGGTGTTTCGTTTGTGGTTGGTTGGTTTGTTTTGAAATCCCGGTTGGACGATAACCGGTCGGTTTTGTTTGTTGATTTGGTTGATTGGTGGTGTTTGGGTGAGTTCGGAGATAATGAGAGAAACTAAACGGAAAGAAACCGAGGATAAGGGTAGTAAGGAAACAACCGCTAGCTAAACATATGCCCAAAAGCAAAAACCCTAGTTTATCCTCGGATACCTAAGGGTGGTATTCGGATTAGTGACACGGGCCGTGCAGAGAGTAGGAACCCTCGAGCCCTTAGGCCTGCTGGACAGTTGAGAGATGAGACTTCGGATGAGGATTTTGAACCGGACAGTGAGGGGAGAAATTCTAGTAGTGATAGTGAGGAGGCAACGGACCTTGAGAGCGATGTGCCTTGGCACGATTGCGAGCCAAAATCAGAACGACACTGCTCCACCTCCTCCACAAACTACCCCTCCACAGAGTGCCCCGAGCAAGACCTCCACTAACTCCTCCTCTTAATGACCCTATACCTTTCGAGCGGCGTTTTAACTCACCGGTTGCTTTTCTAACTATAATGAGTACATCGATGTGAAGAACATATGTTATGAGAGGGGGTTAGACCTCAAGGCTGTTCCTAAAACTTTCATTGATGACTTGAGGAAGAGAGGGTGGAATAATTTGATTTATGAGCCAGAGGGGAATCTCAATCTCTCACTAGTCCGGGAATGGTATGCGAACTTCAGTGTGGCCAATCTAGAGTCAGGGTTCATCAAGGTGAGAGGGGTCAATGTCCCGTGGTCCGTCAAGGCCATTAATGATTACTACCGGATACCTGCTTTTGAGGGACAAGATTATATCAGTTGGTTTGCGGAGAGATTGCATTGGGGTAATACTGAGACTGAGGATCCGTTAGAGAAAATGAGGAAGGCCATCAATCCAGATTTACAGTAGGTTTCTAAGGGGAGTAATGCGTGAAGTCAATTGGTGACGACAACTTGGCCTGATGAGTGGAAAGTAAAGGCAAAGTTTTCTCAGAATCGCCTGCTACCGAAGGACAACATAACGCATTTCCACATCAAGGATCTGCAATTGTTGTATGCTCTGCACTATGATCTCAAGGTAGACGTCGGAAAAACTATTTTCGAGGAGTTTAGAGAAAATCAGAAGGTCAAGCGTCGTATGCTCATGTGCCCCTACCTCATTTATGGCTTATGCAAGAAAGTGCCGATCGATGAATATCCCGATGATCAAATCTTGAGGAAGAAGAATCTGCCCGTGGCACCAACGCCGTTCAATGCCCGCACCGCTTCCAAACCTCCTAGGCCCACCCCACGACTTATTCACACCGTCCTCCGCCCCACCACCTCCACTACATCCACCACACTCCCTATACCTCCACCTCTCATCACCACCACTACCACCACTACTATACCCCTACCTCCACCTTTCACTACTGGACCTTCCACCGCACCTACACCTCCACCTTCTACACCAACAACCGCGGGGCCGTGGCTTAGTGAGCGGCAGGGGCTTCTCATTGCCCATAAACAGTGGGATTGGATGGACAGTCTGAGGGTGACACTGAATGGCATAGTGGAGAATCAGCGGGTATTCGCTCAGGAGAGGCAGATTGAGCTCCCTTCATTGGATCTGGATATCTCACCATTTCAGTATACCCCAGAGATTGAGGAGGACTTGCAGCGGGTCATAGAGGATTCGTTTGTTGATGAGCCGGAAGAGGGATTTGATGACATTGCTTTGGATGATTTGATTGGGGACGGGGGTGGGACAGAGGCGATTAGGGACAGTCTTTGCGGGACCTACACAGATCGAGAGTGCACCGCTTTGTGGTTGCACCATCATCGAGCACACCTGACTCCACTACTGATGGACAGGGCACTGGAGCAGACTAGCCGTTTTCTTGCATTTTACTGCTTACATTTATTATGCTAGTTCTGTTTCAGCTACTTTTGATATTTTTTCTATTATTCTGACTGATACACTTCACTTTTGCATGCACGCGCACTTACTTTTGAGCCCCTGAGGCCTGCTTGACCGTGTATGCTTTCCTTTTCTTTGACTTATACTGTGGGATGACATGGATTTTTTTATTATTGGTTTATACCTGATGCATGGATGTTCTGTTTTCATTGATTCTATTGTATCCTTCCATTGCATATCCGTATTCCCCCTCTTTATGCTTTGATCTCGTCGCTGTGGCATGGACTCATTATTTTATGCACCCGCTTACCCTATTGCTTGCTTTATAGCACGCGGATTCTGTCCCGTGCATGCGCTGTCTTTGTTTCTGTTGATCTCGCTCTAGGTTACGGGATGGATTCACACGAGGTTGTCACGAGTTTCGAGTCACGATTGCGCCTTTCTGCCGGGTCTTTTGGTCAAACAGCTAAGTCTTTTACTCTTTTTATCTCTCACACACTGAGGACAGTGTTTCGTTTAAGTGTGGGGTGGGAGACTTAGCCGTTCTCTTGTTTCTTATTGATAAATGTGCTTAATATGTGGTATACTTAGCCTATGACCGGGCTTGAGTCGATTTTTGGGTAATTTTTAAAATTTTTCAAGGGTTTCAAACACTGTGTTGTGTGTGCTATGT
Source organism: Gentiana macrophylla (assembly GCA_026214975.1). NCBI lineage: Eukaryota > Viridiplantae > Streptophyta > Magnoliopsida > Gentianales > Gentianaceae > Gentiana > Gentiana macrophylla. The sequence continues at coordinate 47,368,360 of CM047810.1, read as the reverse complement.
CCATATTCGAGTGGTAATCACCTTAGTAGGACCCCGAACATGTGCACTGTGGTTTGATATTATCTTGAGGATGGAGTTTATTAATTTCACGTGAAGCTACACTTTGTGCACAATTTGATTGTTACCACCTCTTATACCACTAGTCTCGAGACGAAATAGAAAGGTTTACCTAAGTAGGACACGGGATGACGGTTATGGCGTCTCTTTGACCAACCAGAGCCAAATAAGCCTTATCCCGAAACGTTAGACCTTCGTAGCCCCTCTCAGCCTTGATAGAATGGTCTGACCACCATTCGTTTATAGCCGTTTTGTTACTTAGTCAGAAACCTACCTTGAGCCTTAATTATGGTCACATTTCCTTCATTTACACCTTACGAGTGGACTTAGTCTTTTGTTAGGCCACACTTGCCAAGGCAAGGCAAGTGTGGGGTGGGGGGAAATGATGTTTTGATGGGTTGGTGTTTTCTTGGTTTGGAGCTATAAGGAGAAGAGGAGCTAAGTTGGTCCTAGTGTTTGGTTTTGGCCCAAAAAGAACAGAAAATTCTGTGAAATTCCTTCTTTCTTCAAAAAAAAAAAAATCAAGATCAAAGTTCAAAATAATCTGAAAAGTTCTCAAAGAATAAGAGTTTGGAGTGTATATAAATAAAGGGTTGGAATCAAAGGGATGAGCTCAAAAGTTATATTTTTTATGTTAAGGGTTGGGATAGTGAGATAGGTGCTAATGTATTCGATCTCGCCTCATGATACTTGAAACATAGTTGAATTAGGCAATGCGTTCGGGTATGTTAGTATCCTATGGTTCCCAAAGTGTTAAACCAATCAAGAGGAGTTTGGATGATTTGTTTAGTAGAAATAAGGTGGTACACTTGTTGATTAGGTTCACTCGTACTTCTTTTCTCCAGTTCCTAAAATATCCTTTTCGATTAACCGAAATTACCCTAGCCTAACGTTATAACCCTTCAAGTCCTACCCGATTGTGTCCAAACTTAGTGACCTTGATTAGTGGAGAGGGTAGTTGGTATGAGACAGTTAGTAGACTTTTGGTGGGATTCAAGCCCGACAATCATTTTGAACACTTGGATGTAGCTCGGCACCACACACACTCTATTTTCTTGATAATGTTATAACCGGTGTCTATATGTTCGTGTCTCCTACTTTGTAGTTACCTCGAGGGTGTGGGTAGTAGCACCTACGTCACAACGTTGAACCCCTTGGTTGTTTTAAAACGCCTAGTTTACTCGAGGGCGAGCAAAGGCTAAGTGTGGGGTGGTTGATGGGAGTCAACTTTACGTGACTCCGGTGCATTAATTACCCCGTTTACCACACTTTCAAAGACATTTTTGGGTGAATAAGACCGCTGGGTGTTATCGTGAGCTTATGGCACGGGAGTGAATTCGTTGCTCGATGGATTATTACCCTTTTTGTTGATATTAACCCCATTCCGAGCACTTTTACCTCTCGAAATTGTTTGGATGTTTTTGGTTGTTTATGATGTTGAAGGGTATTGGTGTCTCGAGGACCCGGAAGATGACGATTTGTGGTGAAAAGCATGATTGAGGCAAGAAGATGGGCCAAAAAGGAAGAAAAGTGAAGATTTGGGGAAACAGGGGTTCAAACGCGCGTTTGAACCCCAAACGCATCGTTTGAAGTCGAGTGATATCTGAGTTGAAGCCCTCCAAACGCGCGTTTGAAACCACCTTAAACGCGCGTTCCAAGTCATTCAAACGCGCGTTTGAACCTTCTAAACGGGCGTTCCAGATGAAGAACAGTCAAGTCCCTGCCCAGAAATTATGCGAAACGCGCGTTTCAACTATGCGAAACGCGCGTTTGAAGATTCCAAATGCCAGTTCCAGCCTCCAAACGTGCGTTTGGACCGATTTTTCTGCAGATTTTTCTCCCACCTATAAATACCCCCCCTTAGACTATTTCTTGAACATCAATTACTTCCTTAGCAAAACTCTACCCATTTCTTGCTCGATTTTTGTAATAGCTAGAATACCTTCTCTTAGCTTACATCAACATAATATTAGCCTAATCTTTCCATTTCTTAGCTTAGATTTCCATTCCAAACACTAAGAGACCACCTTTTAATTACTTCTTTATTTTGTACTTTTTGGATCTCAACTCGAATTTCTGCAAATTAATGGTATATTTCTCTTCTCTTTTACTTGTTATGGCTTTCATTTATTGTCTTGTGTATGTTTTGATTAGCATAATGAGTAGATAAACACCTACATAGTCGAATCATGTGAAAATTAGTGAAATCACCCTTTGGGTGATGAAATTGGGAGTGGGTGGTTCTTTTTATTGTTGTATCTTGCATATTTCACGTCTTAGAACTTGTTATAACGGATTTGGGCTAGATTGATCACCTAGGTCAAAAATCACACACATCAATCTTGAGAGTTGTTCAGATAGAGAGATGTGGGAAAAGGGTTCTAGGATCACTTCTTAGAGTGAGGTTACTCGTTTTAACGTTTAAAGGCGGCTCTAGTGCATATATTGTCTTGTGAATGAATCTTCCTTAGGGAAGGATAGTTGACTTAGCATAAGGTGTTGGGGAAGAGTTGTTCAGACCTTAGCACCGGGATTAGGAGTACGTACCCGTGAAATTGAATGTAAAAGTTCGTTCGTTTATTGCACACTCCCGGTTTTGTCATTCCTTGGGGTGAAACTAGCTATTTTGATCATGGTTCGGCTATGTCCCTTTATCTATCTTTAAAACCTTGTAGTCTAATCTTCTTTCTTTCTTTCTTATCTTTAAACTTGTTAGTAGGGATCACTTTAGAGTCGTTGTAGTTAAAAATACTTTGAAAAGATTGTTCATCTAGACTAAGCAATACGTTTACTTTGGTACTTGCAAACACGATTCCTTTGGGTTCGACCTCGTACTCCTGTAGCTATTCTAACAATCGACCCGGCACAATTGCCGGTTAGAGAGTTAGTTTACCCACTGGTTTGAGTCTTTATAAATTGTTTTTGAAGGGGTAGATTTTCGCGCAATCAACAAACGTTTGTTGGTTCACAATAAACTAAAGGATTTGCAAATAGTCTTCTTAATGCATGAGGCATCTGAAAGGCGATGGCTTCATTCAAGCATTTTGAAATGCTCATATCAGATTCTAGTAATCCTCCTTTCTCTACGGCTTCCTTAAAAGTGTTGTATTTATGGTTGTTAAGCTCGTTAGTAAATCTTCAAATGATGTTGGTCCCTAACATGATTAAGTAGCAACCTGAGATAATACCTTTCTCCTTCTGCTAGGTTTGCACCATATATACGGCCAATCACATGTCTTTGTTTTCTCTCTTTCCAATATTTTTGTGTGCTATTCCATACAAAAATTATGGAATTTCATTATACATACAATTTTTGGCTTTTTATTTGAGCGACTTAGGTTGAAAAATTCCGTGAGCATTGTTTTTTAGGAAAATTCATCTCGAATGAGATCTTCAAGATTTTGATTCTCCAAGTATGAAACACAATTTTTCCCGGGAAGATGAAGTTGGAGACACATAACTGCCGGTTGTACGTCATTCTATGAAAACTCAAATATTCTCCACAATGCCTCTTGGGTAGATACCCATCTTGCATTTTGAAATTGATTGATTTCATCAATTATCTCGATCGTCTTCTTCTTCGGAGAAATGCATACTGCAATGCGATCATGACCTTTATAAATGTAATTGTATAAGAACTTTACGACTTGAATTCCAGAACAAATTTCGACGTTTATATGACAATTGTATCTGTAAGAAAATAAGCAATCCGGCATATAGTTTGACGTTTAAATTAAACATGATATAGAATTTTGAATCATCTTATTCATATCCACTCGTATATGTATATATTGCGGTTATTTGAGTATACCCGGCATCTGATTAAGTTTTCGAATATGTTTCGGCAATTGCATAATATATATTGTTTAATCACTCTATACTTAATTACTTTGATTTGAATTAAGTCATCCAAACAGCTATTTTCATGACTCTGTATTTTTCTGTGTGCATATGTTCAATTTTCATAATTCAAACAAATATAAAATTTAATTTACATGTATGATAGTACTATTTTTGTATCGTTATTGTTAGTTGTTACAAGGTTAGACTACAAAAATTAATTTACCTAAAGGATTTGACTTTATATTGGTTGAGTTAAAATATTTCTATTTTTATGCAACAACCTTTTAATTTCTCTTGTATTATATCATTCCTATGTGTGGGCTATAATCATCTTTAATCCATAAAATAAAGAATATGCTATATGACATAAATAATCACTCGTAAAATTTGTGTTATGATGAAAAGGAAAAAACTTGTAATTTTACATGGATAGAAGGTATGTATTGTAAGAACCACCACCCACCGGTTGTCTAACAAGACATTGCGCATACGGACTTGTAATCCTGCTTTTCTTCTCAAGTAAATGGGGTATCTATCTTTTCCTTGTATTGACAGTTGGAAAACTCACAAGGATAATGGGAATAAGAGTGGGTATTGTAATGGAGCATAGCAACCAAAATAATGTTTCACTTGATATGTCCTTCCAGAATGTGAATATATAACGAAATCTCTTTCATAATGAACATTGGGATCGTTTCACCGCTATCCAAAGCGCAAAGAACTTGTTACGTTGTTGGTGAATTATACACTCTCTGATCTAACTTCTCATATTTTGCAATTCGAATATGTAAATCCTCGAGGGAATCATACTCTTTCAACTTCTTAAAAAATTTAGCATAAGGATTTCTATCTAAAAGTCACATTAACTGCTCTAAAATAACTTCTTTTAAATTTGAATCTGGAAATTTACTCATGTGATTTTGAACCTCATTTTGAGTGTCGTAAAAAATAGTTGAAAGTACACCGGCGTGTTGTCTTCTGGGACCATATTTGGTAGATTGTGATAGATTTCTCCTTGAACTCGAATGTGTATACTCCACGTCTTCCAGATGCCAAATCTTTGTCTAGTGTGACTCCAAAAGATGTAAATGAAAACATATTGTTGTATGCTCGGATATTTTTTCGAAATTCTTTACACGATTCTAGTTGTGAGGTTAATAGATCAGATAATGCATCAGGGACATCTTCTGAGGATATTTTACGAGCATTATAGTATCCTCTCACATACGTTCGAGTCTATTTCATAACCCCGACTTATCAGTCGAGGAAGAGGATACTCTAAATGCTCTCCAGCCCTCTTTAGAGCATTAAATCCTCTCACATTCGTTCGTTCAGTAAAAAAAATCCTTTTGTAGCCAACCATTTATTAAAAAAAATGAATAAACTTAACACAAAAGAGATCCTTTTGCATTGCAATAGATACAATTGTTTATTTTCCTCAGTTGATGTTGTTCAGATAATTTTGGCTCATATGCAATTTTCTTCACCTATTGAAAACCCGGGAATGGACCGGAGGGAACCGCAGCGGAACATCAAATACATGAAAATTTCACTTGGTAAAAACATTATTTTCAACACAAAATCAACATGCAACTTACCTTGATTATAGTCATTTCAGCAATGGGGAAGTACTTTTGACCACTTTCTTTTGTTGTGCCTGAAATCTCAATGAAGTGAAATTACATACAAATTGACACACTTTGCTATAAATCGAAATTCTTGTGTGTAATATTTATATAATAATTATAAAAATATGAATAATAGTAGAAAACTTCATGTTTATTACCTTCGTTTGGTCTTCATAACTTTCTTAATTCTATGACTTTTCGAATCTTATGTTTTCGTTGTTTGGTTGTCATTTTGGCATATTTTGATTGGCTAAATTCTGATTTTGGTCTCTAACTAGACACGTTTTTGATTTTGGAACCTGGTTTTCTCCGGAGACAATTTTAGTCCCTGTAAGTGGTCTTTTTTTGCAAAAATAGTCCTGAACGCCGGAAAGACCACTTACATGACTAAAATAGTTGCCGGAAAAGACCAATTTTAGTTCTGCAAGTGGTATTTTTTTGCCGGAAAAGTTGTCCAGTCGGCGTTTTCCGGCGTTCAGGACTATTTTTGCAAAAAAAAAAGACAACTTACAGGACTAAAATTGTCGCCGGAGAAAAACTAGGACCAAAATCGAAAAACGTGTCTAGTTAGAGGACCAAAATTGTAATTTAGCCTATTTTGATTTAACCTCTTCTCCAACACAATTCAGTAAAAAGGAAGTGAAAAGTTGATGAAAAGAATTGGACGATTTGTTTTTGTATGTGTATTGTTATAGTAGACATAATACCCTTCCCATTCAAAATACAACACCCTATTTTCTTAACCGGTCATAGCAAAAAGAGAACGAAAGTCTAGTATAATAAAATAAATTCAGTAAAATAGGATGAAAACCCTATAAAGATCAAAAGTGACCACGTAACCGGTACGTAACCCTAACGGTGGACACCTTTGAGAGTTAATAGAAGGCCCTAAAGCAAATAATTTGTTGTACTACACCCACCGATTAACCAGTACGTTAACTATAATGTTAATTTATGTGATACCATGTTAAAAGAGCAACGTGTGGTAGCTTAATTTGTCTATCTTCAATAACTACGTCCGGTAGTAGCTTAATTTGTCTATCTTCATCCCTCTCTCTTTTAGACACGCAATCAAACCTTAATCATAGTCAGTCTTAATAACGTCATAGCACAAGAGCTAAGAATGTATGACTCACGGGTTTCCCACTTTCTTTGAAAGAAAGTAGATGTTTGTGCCATGCTCTGACTTTACCCATGCTTTTATTCAAGAAAAGTGGGTGTAAATTACACAGGAGTGGAGGGAGCTGTCTGAGGATATGTGCCGTGTGTGACTTATGAAGCTGTGTATGTTGTAAGGTCTCAAAGATGGATGAAAAGATAGCAAGAAATGCTTCATATGGGTCTAGACATGATTTTTGAATGTCAACATATTACAACATATTGTTACTTTTAAGAAGTGTTTTTTTTATTATTTATGTATAATATTTTTTGTTATAGCTTTGTTCACATGCCGTTGCTATCCAATGCATTTTTATCAAGCGCTTTCATTTTTCTTCTGGCTTCAATAACACTTTGGATCTTCATGTTTCGTTCCTCCATGGTCATTGCGGAATAATTGGCTCTTTGAACTTCCAGTTTATGTGCATAATCAATGTTTACCTTTAAAAATAAATCATTATGATACATCCTTTAAATTGATAATAATACCGTAATTACAAATTATATATATTGTATAAATAATAACATCTTATTGCTATTGATACAATTGATTAGCCTTACTTTCAACAGATGAGGTGTTATTCATCATATTGTTGTTGGTTTTTTATCGAATGATTTGTAACTATTATCGATCCAAACTAATTTGTTTGCAATTATATGTAGAACTTGTGTTTGTATGGTGTGACTTTAAGGAGAAGTTTTGTTATCAAAATGTGAACATACTTTCAAAATTGAATACCTATTAGTATTAGGTTTAAATTGTGGTATGATACTTAAAATTAAAAAATTAAAAAAAAAATGAAAAAAAAGACGTATGATCAGGAGGAAAAAAAAATCTGCCGTAGAAAGTTGTCGTAGGATGAGGATTAGGGAGAGTGTCGTTCAAAAATGAATACCTATTAGTATTAGGTTTCGTTTAAATTGTGGTATGATACTTAAATAAAAAAAAATAAAAAATAAAAAGACGTATGAAGAGGTTAAAAAAAAAGATTGCCGTAGATGAGAAAAAAAAAGGGTAGGTAGATGAGAAAAAAAAAAAAGGGTATGTTAGAGACAAAAAAAGATTGCTGTAGAAAGTACAATAATTATCCTATTGCTAATATAAATAATTAATTAGGGTAGGAAGATTAATTAATTAGAAATAACACTTTTTGGGGAAAACAAACTCACACTTTTAATATAGTAGAGATAGAGATATATTGTTTATCTTCGCGTTATTGAATGTATATATATAGTTACGTCCCTAGTGTCAAAATGTGATAGAAAAATCATGATAGTGATTATGGTTGATGAGATCTCTAATCACTTTAATAAGTTTGATACTTAAATGTCTCTAGTTGTACTGCAAATGAGACATTGATAGTATAATTAGACTAGCACATATTGGATGTCTTATATCTTATTGAAAATAGGGATAGATCTCGTCTATCGATGTGTAGAAACACTTGGACTGTACGTGGACGTGTATTAGAGAATGAGTATGTTAGACTGACCCACTTACATTAAGTGTCACAGTTGTGTAATTATCCTAAGGCCGGAGTTTTCATGGCATCACGCTGTGGATTGTCATGCTTTGACACTATTGAGATTCCCCTAGCCACGGGCGCAATCATGCGGTAGTGATTGGGTGTGATATTGAAGCATGCGGAGTATACATTTTTGGTCGTCCGGGAATCGCGTATCCTATGATTGAGAGTGAATATCCGAAATGGTCTTCTTATAAGGAATGTCTAGCTTTCGAGAACCTTTACAAAGTGGGAGTAAATGAGTTCTTCCGAGAGAGCGTGATATCCAGAGTATAAGATACGAACGTTAATGTACTAACACTCGAGATACAATCGTGTGGATATTATTACAGTGATATGATTCTATTTACACGGTAACTGTTTCACATGAAAGGTAGTAGTCATTGCTTTTGACTCTTCCGATGATTGGAGGTCACGGTGTGTTGCTAGACGCTATCCCGTGATCGTTAGGCGTGAAGGGCATTTTCGTAATTTGCACTTTGTGTTTACGGCCAACATATTCGGAAGTCTATCGGGTCACACACATAAGAACATCGAGTCGGATTAAAATGCAGTTATAGTTGATAACCAAATAAGGGAAGTTTTATCTCAAGACTATAAAGATTATAGTGGTAAATGATATTTATTTATTATAAATAAATTAAATACAAGATATTAATTGTATTGATTAAAGACTATTCCGGATGCCAATATTTGGCAATATGGGGCACCACTCCTATGTGTATAAGATACACTTGAATTGTGCAATTTAATTAATAATATTACCATAATATGAATATTGGATATTAATTGATTTTGGAAAAATAGATTTATGGTAATAAGATAAATATACTCAATATAAGATATTGACAATATTTAGTTTTTATTTAATATACGATATTATAATAAAAGAGATAAATCAATTAAAGTGATTTTCCTTATTTTATTAGGAAATTTTTTTCTTTCATCTATCTTGTAGAAAGCTTCTCCTAATCAAATTAGGACATAGAGGGGCGCCACTTTCACCTATATAAGAAAGGGTTAATAAATTTTTTCAGATCTTTCTGATTTCAATAGCTAATTATTCTTGAGAAAAATAAAGAGCTTATAGTGGAGAGTTTTAGAGAGAGAAAGGCACTGGTCTAGCAGAAATTGGATTTTTCTCCGATAAGCGATCGAGGAGGATTACGCGAGGATTCTGATTGTAACTACAAATCAAGCAATCATTACGTTCACGAGCCAATAAACATAATACATCACGCGAGCTTCCAATAATAACTATGCAAAAAGGTACAAAGTGAGATTGGATAAAGCACAATCAACGTACTATATTTGATTGCAAAATTGGAAGCAGCATGTTGTAAGAAACACAGTTGGAAAAATAACAAAGTAACAACATATATTAGTATCATTCTACACTGCCTGTCCAGCAGGATTAGGCTTGACAATCACGAAAGATGTCCCGGGCTGTCAAACATGAAGATATATCCAAAGGCTTGAAATCTTGCAAGAGCTTAGCCACACAAATCTCAGCAAAGGTAAAGGCAATATTATTGCACATTAATTTACCATTTAAGGGGCTTTCTATTCAAATTTAAGTCCACAATCTGAAACTGACCTATCAAAAGATGCACATCTTCCCAGAACTGAGGTCATTGGACAAGTAGCTTATGGCGGGGCTGCAGCAGCCTCCTCCTCAAGTCCACCTAGTCCTTTGCACAGATTGATAAAATCTTGGTTGCCTCAGAACAGCTTCAATATTCACATCTCTTCGAGTTACTGGAAGTCATGCAAAAAGAATAGAAAGAAAGGGTGTAATTGTTATTCATACAAGAAAAAGTATTGTATACCATATAAAGATGAACAGAGGGTCAAAGTAGTACAACACAATCATTTTTCACATCATTCTATACACAAGTGAACAGAGTTCTAACAAATATAGGACTTTTTATACCATACACAAAATGAACACCATTCATCACAACACAACATCTATTACCAGTTACCACCAACCAATGTGGCAAGTAGATAACATAATCACAAGACCCAGCCTAATTGAAATGTGAGCGCTTCAAATGATATGGTCCAGCTTAAATCAAATAAATTATTACAGCGATATTTCTATTTACACGGTAACTGTTTCACATGAAAGGTAGTATGTGTTGCTAGACGCTATCCCGTGATCGTTAGGCGTGAAGGGCATTTTCGTAATTTGCACTTTGTGTCTACGGCCAACATATTCGGAAGTCTATCGGGTCACACACATAAGAATATCGAGTCGGATTAAAATGCAGTTATAGTTGATAACCAAATAAGGAAAGTTTTATCTCAAGACTATAAAGATTATAGTGGTAAATTAATATAGTGGTATTTATTTATTATGAAAAAAAAATAATATATTAATTGTATTAATTAAAGAATATTCCGGATGCCAATATTAGGCAATATGGGTCGCCACTCCTATGTGTATACGATACACTTGGATTGTGCAATTTAATTAATAATATTACCATAATATGAATATTGGATATTAATTGATTTTGAAAAAATAGATTTATGGTAATAAGATAAATATATTCAATATAAGATATTAGAATATATATTTTTATTTAATATACGATATTATAATAAAAGAGATAAATCAATTAAAGTGATTTTCCTTATTTTATTGGGAAATTTTTTTTCTTTCATCTATCTCGTAGAAAGCTTCTCCTAATCAGATTAGGACATAAATGGGCGCTACTTTCACCTATATAAGAAAGGGGTTAGCTAGCTATTTTGTACATTACAATTCCAATAGCTAATTATTCTTGAGAAAAATAAAGAGCTTATAGTAGAGAGTTTTAGAGAGAGAAAAGGGTCGGTCTAAGAATTAGGATTTTTTTAATAAGAATCCAGGGATGATTAGGAGGAGTTCGTGTGGATATCGATAGGGCCGGACGCGTGGACCACTTGCGACAAGATACTACTCTCCTCGACGGTCAAAGCGTCGATCTTATAGATCGCCCAATGTATATACCGTCAAACTACTTGCGTGTTTATTGTATTAAGCGAAGTCGATATTGGGATTGGAAATCAAAATTTTAAATTAGTTGCGTTAAACTAGTGATTTCTAACAATATTGACTTGAACTCTCATTCACGACCAACCAGATTGCACAATCGGATGTACTTGTACCATATGCATTCGTCAATACCAGATGTACTCTGTATCAGACTTATCTTGAGAATCCTCAGTTGATCTGCCCTCAGCTTAGTATCCAGATTTTTTCAGATTATAAGCTTCGAATATTCAACAAGTCCAGACACAATTGAAACTTGCTCTGTTGAACTAGTTTAGTAAGCATATCAGCAGGATTTTCCTTGGTGCTGATCTTCTTCACTTGAACCATTTCCTCATTTCTCGAGAAAATGATACCCGATGTCTATATGCTTGGTTCTCTCATGATGAACTTAATCCTTAGCCAAACACAATGCACACAAATTGTCACAATATATCTCTCCTCGATCCTGATCCTTCCCAAGTTTGCCCTCTATATATTGCACACTAAATGACTCCAAGGCCAGTAAAGTTACATAATAATCCTATGTCACAGTTTTTTTTTCTCTCTATTTTGTATTGCAGAAGTAGCGTATTTTTTCATCCATGCCGCTGGACATCAACATAAAGTCTCTGTCGATGAATGTTACTTGGGGCTAGGACATGATACAACAAACCAAACAGACAGAGCCACAAAGTGAACACCATTTTGATCATGATTGGAACTAATTGTAACTATAAATCAAGTAATCGTTACATTCACGAGCCAATAAACATAATACATCACACGAGCTTCCAATAATAACTATGCAAAAAGGTACAAAGTGAGATTGGATAAAGCACAATCAACGTACTATATTTGATTGCAAAATTGGAAGCAGCATGTTGTAACGAACACAGTTGGAAAAATAACAAAGTAACAACATATATTAGTATCTTTCTACACTGCCTGTCCAGCAGGATTAGGCTTGACAATCACGAAAGATGTCCCGGGCTGTCAAACATGAAGATATATCCAAAGGCTTGAAATCTTGCAAGAGCTTAGCCACACAAATCTCAGCAAAGGTAAAGGCAATATTATTGCACATTAATTTACCATTTAAGGGGGCTTTCTATTCAAATTTAAGTCCACAATCTGAAACTGACCTATCAAAAAGATGCACATCTTCCCAGAACTGAGGTCATTGGACAAGTAGCTTGCGGCGGGGCTGCAGCAGCCTCCTCCTCAAGTCCACCTAGTCCTTTGCACAGATTGATAAAATCTTGGTTGCCTCAGAACAGCTTCAATATTCACATCTCTTCGAGTTACTGGAAGTCATGCAAAAAGAATAGAAAGAAAGGGTGTAATTGTTATTCATACAAGAAAAAGTATTGTATACCATATAAAGATGAACAGAGGGTCAAAGTAGTACAACACAATCATTTTTCACATCATTCTATACACAAGTGAACAGAGTTCTAACATATATAGGACTCTTTATTCCATACACAAAATGAACACCATTCATCACAACACCAATGTGACAAGTAAGATAGCATAATCACAAGACCCAGCCTAATTGAAATGTGAGCGCTTCAAATGATATGGTCCAGCTTAAATCAAATAAATTATCAAACAAAATATTTTGGAAAAATTAAATCTCTTCTAATTCCTTTAGAAAGAGATGATTCGCACTAGAAAGAGATGACAAATCGTTATGTGCTAAATGTTTTTTTTTTTGAAAAAAAGCAAAGAAGAGATAGGAAATCGTTATTTACCATATAATTTATCGTTGATTGAAACTTCAACTTCATTTCCCACCAGTTCCATCTGTTCTTCCCGGATTCTAAAAGCTGAACTCTCAACTTTAGGGGGGTACTGACATGTACACTTAACGACAATCCTCTTCAAGGTTGAAATCTCTCTAAAACAGGGCGGTAACTCTTCTAGTTCTGGGCATTCCATTCCACCAAACTGTAATCAATTAATTTAAAGAATTTCAGATTCTGGAAAACCAAATCTTCCATCTCCAGTCTTGTCTCCTAGATGGAAACACGTCGTAGCTTCAAAGACTGAAGACAATGCAGTTGCGCAATTGCTGATATACCCGTCACTGCAGAATTGAAATATGCCTCTTTAACAATAAAATATGCAGTTTACTCTGTTTACCATTAAACAAGGCTATCTTTTGTCTTCGCATATTCCCCAACAAGCGCATAGGTAAAAGCCTTACAACAAAGCAATTACAACACCATTAACTTGAGGTACAACCAAATATGATCACACAAGTAAGACCAATTAAACCATACTTGGGAGGAGAGGAGAGGAGAGGCCTCGGGGGGGCGGCAGAAAATGTATTATTAGGCATTCCACCAAACAGTCTGGATTGGGATCTGAGAATAAATCCATGCATCTAAGATAAGCAAAACACAATGGTCTTAAAATGTTCAAAAGATCAGGGGCACTCATAAACCAAACTAAATAAACAAACAACCTTGATTGTTGGACAACGGATGATACATATTTGCCCCCAGATAAAATTCCTCATGATGAGTCATGAATAATGAGGAAGAACTCTACGCAATGATGACTGATGTGGGTCAAAGTCATGAGATTGACATGTGTTACGTTGACTGGGCGAGTTCTGGATCTATATTGCCCCAATTGGACACGGGCAGGACCCCGAGGACTTAGTCACAACTATTTGCCTAGCCCTGAGCCGGTCTCCAGGGTCGGCATTGGCTGTTTAAATTCCACTACTGTTGGGTGACCGTTAAGACTGAAATGTCACCAAGTCTTTCGTCTTCACGAATGCCCCTGTGACAGAGAAGTTTCTACAGTTGAAAGAATGGTTTCAACAATTGAAGGAACAGAAATGCAAGAAAACGCTTAAACCTGAATTGTCTGTTTGCATAGTGTCGTGGAAGATTACGATGGCAGCAAAAGAAAGATGATATAAACAAAGTTTCTCACACTACACCAACCAAAAACGCACCTTCAAGAATAAGAAAATCTTCCATCTCTCAAACATATCTCATATGTTCACTATTAAAACCCTGTAGATGCAAACATTTGACATGAGTTATCTCATCAAGTTGTGATATTTCCATACTTCAAAATAATAACAGAAAATCCATCATCTTACTCACCCAAATTATAAGCCCTTAACCACGTTCAGTTATTTTCACTTTTGGCTATCCAAAACACTCTCATGTCAAAGATTAATATCATAATCTCACACAGCCAACTTTCTAATAAAAGAATATACTGCATTTTTATGACAGGCTTGAAGACCTAATATTCGAATCTTCCGAATTTCACCATCTACATATTGCTTTAGTAAGTTGGATCTACATTGTCCTCAGCTAAAAGCTGATGGGGAAAATATTTTCCCATAAGCATGCATTATGGATAGGATAGGTACATTATATAGTCCATATTGTCCTCTTACGAGATACAACGTACTATCGAAAGCAGGCTCAAGTTTGACACTCAACTTCATTCGTATGGAGAAGGTTGTTGCAGAATCTGGGAACAAGTTAAGGTGCATGGTACTTCAAATGGATAATGAAACTTGATTTTAAGCAACGAATGTCTTGAAAATACAAACCAAAGTAATGGTATATACGCAAAAGACACATCCAAAGGGTATGAAAGAATTATATATATAGATCGATGAACTCATAGGTAAGAAAGAGATATCTAAATGGTAAAAAGACAACATAACTATACCTTGGAGTCAAATTATTGAACTTGGACAATCAGTTTGATGCATAAGTCTCCCAGCATATAGGCATTGGATGTAGAAAATCATGTTCAGAGAAATCAGCAGCATCAACATGAATATACAATGATCGAGAGACGCAACCTGCAGCTGAAATATAATTCAATAAACATGTCGGTTATCCAGCATGTCCTAGATCTGCAACGACGCCCTATTTAGTAGACATTTGCGTGATTCCTATGCTCCAACAAACTATTTCTTGGAAATAACGAGGATTCAACAGGTGCTTACTGGAAAATTCCTTTGCCTTTTTCTTTTGAAAAAACAAATATATTGATTTATCGAATGATGATCCAGTAGGACCATCAAGCAACTGGGGATTATGCAGACTAAGATACATCCCACGTGAAGACCTACTTTTCGAACTTCCCAAGTTCGCCCTCTATATATTGCAGATTAAATTACTCCAAGGCCAGTAAAGTTGCATAATAATCCAATGTCGCAGGTTCTTTTTTCTCTGTCTTGTATTGCAGAAGTAGCGTATTTGTTCATCCATGCCGCTGGACATCAACATAATGTCTCTGTCAATGAATGTTACTTGGGGCTAGGGCATGATACAACAAATCAAACAGACAGAGCCACAAAGTGAACACCATTCTGATCAAGGTTCGGAACTGATTGTAACTCTAAATCAAGTAATCGTTACATTCATGAGCCAATAAATAATACATTCCAGAAAAGTCTCAACAGTTTTCCATTCCAAACCTTTAAATGCTCAAGACTTATCTCCGACGTTTCCACTAGGCAAGGGAAACATCTCAGCAACTCAGGGACCAATGAGAGTGCAATATAGATCAAAGCTTCCCATAACTATGCCAAAAGCTACAAAGTGAGATTGGATCAAACACAATCCACTTTATTTCATCGCCAAAAAGCTTCTCAGGTGCATTAAGAAGCTGAATTTGCAAAAATCTTTGACCAGCATAGTCATCCCATATCTGATATATGAAACCAATCAGTTAAGTAACAGATTGCAACTCATTATCACTCTGAGATCCTTTTAAATCAGTAAAAGAGAAAACAGAGTTACCAAGTTGGACTACCTATATATTATATATATGCCATTCCCACAAACATTTCCGCGATATGTCGATTGACTTCTCACCCTTAGCACAAGATCTTCATTGTTGAGAATTTCTAACCGGCCTTTCAAGATGAGATGTGTCAAGCCGCTCAGATGCGTATTCCACGATCAAAGTCGAACTCTCAAATCAACTACTCTCACTAATACTGTGATGACCACTTCCCATAGGACTAGCAGGTTAACACTACAAAAAAATTTAAATTAAAAAATAAATAAATAAAATAAGCTGCAAAAATGGAAAGAGGTTTCAGATCATCATTAATAATCACATAAAAGATTTACCCTCTCTATAGCCTGGAAATGGTATTTGCCAGAAGACTTAAATTCCAACTACAAGTGAGGATAAATGCTAGAGAATTTATAGTAGAGATATACATGTGTCATGTGTGTGTAGACATAATGTTTGACTATGCATGTTCCCTGGGGCTAGGATTTGATACAACAAATCATACAGACTGGCTTCACCTTCAAACCGCTACCTTCCAATGACAGCAGTAGCATGTATATAAAAGATAGTTGTTACATTCACAAGCAAGCCTAACTGCTCATGCAAGGCATCGTTATCATCAACGATATAAATTCATATTGCCAACGACTTTAGAATAACTGCCTGGTGCACTGCACATTTACCATTTACGGGGGCTCGCATTTGAATTCCGAAACTTACATATCAATATGATGCACATCTTCCCAGAACTGAGGTCACTGGCCTCGTAGCTTGCGGGGCTGCAGCAGCCTCTTCCTCAAGTCCACCTAGTCCGTTGGACAGGTCGATAAATCTTGGTAGGTAGCCTCAGAACAGCTTCAAAATTCACATTTCTGCTGCTTAATTACTGGAAGACATGCAAAAAGAAAGCAAGTTCACAATTTCAGCTATTGAGAGGGTAAATCAAATAACATAATCACAACTACACAAGTGACTTTTTATTCCATACACAAAATGAATACTAGTACCATTCATCACAACACAACATCTATTACCAGTTCTCAAACAAAATATTTTGGAAAAATAAAATCTCTTTTAATTCCTTTAAAAATCCACATTAGTCGTTATAAATCAAATTAAGCTCAATCAAAGGCCAGCTATATAATGAATTAATCAAAGGAAGCCCTAATAAGTGTAATGGTATAAAATATCGTATAAAGTTGATTTGCACTAGAAAGAGATGACAAATCGTTATGTGCTAAATGTTTTTTTTTTTTTGAATAAAAGCAACGAAGAGATAGGAAATTGTTATTTACCCTATAGCATATCGTTGATCGAAACTTCAACTTCATTCCCCAGTTCCATCTGTTCTTCCCGGATTCTAAAAGCTGAACTCTCAACTTTTTGGGTGTACTGACGTTTAACGACAATCCTCTTCAAGGTTGAAATCTCTCTAAAACAGGGCGGTAACTCTTCAAGTTCTGGGCAATCAATCACAAGTTGCTCCAGACAAGGCAATGATTCAGTGGAGGCATTCCATTCCACCAAACTGTGATCAATTAATTGAAAGAATTTCAGATTCTGGAAAACCAAATCTTCCATGTCCAATCTCTTCTCCTGGATGGAAACATGTAGTAGCTTCAAAACCTGAAGACAATGCAGTTCCGCAATTGCTGATATATCCGTCCACAATAGCTGATAGAACCCTAAAGTTAGTTTCTTGAGGGTTGGAGGGAAGTGGATCAAGTATTGTCTTTTCCTTGAGGACAGAGATAGCTTTAGCGACTCAAGTTTCCTACTAAAGTCCAATATTTCTATTGATTCTTCATCATTACCAGGACATTTTTCAATACGACAACTCAGTTTCTGAACAGCCGGCAACCTTTGTAGAAGCCGTTCTACATCTATTCCAGTAGATAAAACAGGTTTTGAAAAGCTTACCACCTTATCCAATTTAGGATATGCCTCATGCTCATGGCCGTATGAAAATTTAAGAATACATTCGTCGACTTTCACATGCCTAAGGCTTTTCATTCTCCAAAATGTTTCTGGCAAACGTATGGATGCACGGAGTGATTTCAGCGTTAAAGATCCTAAGTTCCAGATGTTGCATATCGATTGTGGAATAGATGTTGAGCCGGAAAAAAACTCGGAAATAGCATTAATATGTCTTAGATGTATTCGAGAGCTAAGTTGTTTCGTATCATAGACTCCCAATATCAGAAGCGAATCCAACACTTGAACAAGTCTAAGCTTCCATAAAGGGAATCCCACAACAGTAAATAGGAGTAGAGAGCGTACATTTGAAACAGATGATCCCGCAACAGTAATAAGATCGCTTTGGTTCCGCATGGAAACACGACAGTGGTTGTTTATTGAAAGGTTTGGGGAACTAGATGATGCAATTTTATGGTTCAGATGGAAAAAGTTTGTCTCACGACATTTCGTTTGACATAAATCATGTATCAGATCATGAACACGAATTTTTTTAATCTCATTATTGGAACTTCTCTCACTCAGAATTATAAGGTTTCTGTCAAGTAGGTCATGTAAGTACTCTTTCGCCACATCTTCTATGCATTTCGTCTTGGATTCTTGTACGAATCCTTCAGCAATCCATAACAGTATCACTTTCTTAACTCTAATCCTATCATCCTCGCGAAATGCTCCAAGATAGAGAAGACATGGTTTCAAAATCTCGGGCAAATGGTCGTAACTTAATTCCAAAATTCTCATACAACCCTCGTCGGAAAGATAAGAAACTACCCTTTCAGCAACTTCGCTCCACCAGCTCAGGCTTTTTTCTGTTCTAGCAAGGAGACACGCAATTACAAAGAACCGCTAGAGGAGGCCTTACGCTTTTTGGCAATCCGCTTCCAACCTCATACTGAGATATGGCGGTGAAATGACATTATGAAACACTTTGTTTTGCAATAACTCCCAACTTTCAACCTCAGACATAAAACGCAGCTGATATGGGCTACAATTGATTTTGCATTTGTCGGCAACTTCATGAGATCGGGTAGTTAACATAACTCTACTCCCAATTTTGTCGTCGGGGAATGAACTTTTTACTTCATTCCAGGCAATAGCGTTCCAGATATCGTCTAGTACAATGAGAAATTTTCGACGACTCAAAGATTTCCACAATTGGTGAGCCAAGTCATCATCGCTCATGTCTGACCATCTTTTGTCATCCCCCATAATATCACGTATAATGTTAAGTAAAAGCCTTCGAGTATTATGATCTTGCGAAACAGAACAAAATGCAAGTATGTTGAAATTGCATTTCACTAATGAGGAACCATAAACCTTTTTGGCCAATGTAGTCTTTCCCAAACCACCCATGCCAACAATTGAAACAATGTCGAGTGACATACTTCCCCGCGTAAGCATGCCCATTATTTTCACTACCTCATCCTCGAAACCCACAAATGTTTCATTGACTTCTGAAGGTCTAGCTTGTTCCGAGAATGTACTAATGAAACTAGTTGAACGGGGCAAGCGTCTTGCATTATTAATGGTATTCTCTTTGATATTTTCAAGCTTTGTCTTAACAACGTTGATTACATCAATGACATCGAAAGGCGAGCCATATGATGCAGATTGGATGATCAAATACAAACCACTTAACCGATGCACGAGTTGATGATATGTTACGTTAGATGTACGAAATCGACAACTTCTAACCATGTCTTGTTTAGTTCACTTTGCAAGTCGAAGATATAATTGAAAAATGGACGGAGAGAAACCAATTCCTCCTCAATTTTAATAATCTTGTATTTTGCAAAAGGTGCATACTTTCGGTCGCTAATCATCCTCTCCTTCAAGCTAATAAGATCCTGTATAAGATTATCAAGGAATCGTGGAGAAATAACCTTTGGAAAATTGTATACAGATGAATCTGGAAATTTACCGTAAATTCGTCTTATGTTAGCATTTATCATTTCAATTTTCATCATAAAATCACATAAAAACACCCGTTTATCAAAGAAATTGCCTTCCTTGTCATCAAAAGGGAGAAGACCGTACACACCCTCCCAAAAAATAACATCAATTTGGTTGCAATTTACTTCCTCTGCATTCTGACTAGAAGGATCGTTGAGAAATGACAAAAGAAAAACAATATCATCTCGAAGGATTTGAAAATCTTTCTTCAAAGGAATCACTGGATCCTCAAGAAAAAAGTCAATAAAGGTGAAAGCGGTTTGTCCGAACATGAGAGAATCACATCGTTGCACATATATGGCATTAAGGGTTCCAAAGTACAATCCGGCAACATGAGGTGTGGCAGGTTTGATCTTTTGCAACATATGAGAAAGCATATTATTTGTTTCAGATGCACTTTTCTCATTTGTGTCATTTGCCCAATATAGAAATGTGAGACATATTGCATCATTAGAAAAGATTTGAACCAACAATTTGAATTCTTCCAACTCCTTACTACATATGCAAATTGTAGCAAGTTTCAGAAAATTCTTTAAAAATACTAGCTTCTCTTCCAATGTTTCAATTTGCTTCTTGAATGAAACGATTTCGCTAGCCTTGTAGGTGACAAGATCATTCAGACATTCGATGATAGAATCCATAAACTTTAGGATCTCATAACTCGTTATAGGCGACCAGTGAACCGAATTCACCCACCTTGCTTTGATTTCTAGCTTCGATAGTTGGATTTTTTCTTCTAATTCAGATGCCAATGGACGCCAACGTGCGATACCTCCCTCACGTATTGCATGAAGGCGATGAGCAAGACGACCTTTTTCTTCATCTTTTTCCCATATCTCTTGAAAAGAAGAGATCAAAGATCTCAATCTCATCTTGATTTCTTTGTCACTATCATCCCATGTGGCAAAGCATAGCAGGAAGACCCTTAGAACTCTAAGCTCCATTCTGTATAATTGTAGTTGATCAATGACCGGATCAGCCCACCAGGCTCCATTCTTCTCAATCCACATGAGCTCTTTATGAACAGAAACAAAATAAACGTATCCCATTTTCTCTACTTCCAATTTGAGCCAAGAGTTTGAGGATCCATAGTAAAGTTGTCTGACCTTAGCAACTGTTATATCAATCTTGATCATACAATCATTTAAAAGCATCTTTTTATCGGAGAAATCCTTTTTAATCTCATCAAAAGGAAGAAGGAGATATGCGTCCTCCTCGCGCAGAAGAGCATAGATTTGGTTGCGGATTAAATGTTCTTCTTCTCCACTTGGAGGATCAGTGAGGAGGAATGTGAAAAGAAAAATTAGCCGGTCTCGAAGAATAAGAAAATCATCCTTCAAAATAATAGTCAGGTGGTCAAAGAAAAACTCAAGAGAGCCTTCAACAGCTTCTCTGAGAAGAATTGAATCAGAAGGGTGAAAATCGTTGGACTTTAGGAGGTCAATGTACGAGGGAGTAATATCAAATACGCAAGGTATGAACTTGTGCATCATATCAAAAAGGAGATTGATCATTTGAGTTGCAATTTCTTCATTGGATTCTTTTACCCAGTACAAACATGTTAAGCATGCTGCACTGTTTGCAAAATAACCAATAAAATTCAGAAATGGAAGGTTTTTCGGATCCCAATATGCAATAGAATCAACTCCGTAAGAGGATTCTTGAAGAAATAATATCTTGGCATCCAAGATATCAATTTGTTTCTTCAATGGAACGATTTCAGCATATTTGTATTCAGAAAAATTCTTCAAACATCTCCTAAGGCGGTAAAGGATGTTTCTGAGAACCGGATAAGTTGAAGACTTGTATTGTATGGAGGAACACATTAAAAACTGAGTCCAACCTTCAACTTGTCGTTTGGTCTGCTGAATATTGGCTTCCAATTCAAAAATTGCTGATTGTAAATCTTGCTTCCACATGTCGTCAAGGGAGGTTTCACATTCAACCTGCAGGCGAGTGAGAAGAGATAATGCATTGAGTTCTTTCGGCCATATGAGTTTAAGAGCAGTGCCGATAGATCTCAAATATGCCATGCTTTCTTCTTCTTCTTCCTCATCATCAGTAGTGTAATCCAGTGTTTCAAGCCACAAGCTGAACGTTTCCAGGAAGTAAACATCCATTTTGAGCGGCCTAAGGTGGACTTGATCTGGATCAACAAGCTGAATGTCAGATAGCAGCATATGAATCGATTCAAAGTATTTGGGAGTGGCTTCCACTACCTCTGCCTCCAAATCCATTGTGGTTGAATTAAACAATAATATCAGCAGCTAAAATAGATCGATCGATCTAAATGTTTGTTGATAATATTTCTGTGGGATAGAGATAGCTCATAGCAGGAATCTTTTCCAAGATAAGATAAAATAAGAGGGAAAGCCGGAAAGGTGTGTACACGCTGAAACTCGATTATTGGCTTTTCCAAATGGGCGAATTTTGTGTATTATTGTGAACGAGAATTTTGTGTATTGTGTACACCACCTTACGATGAGTAGTAAGAATATCACAATAAATGTCGACAATAAATTGTCATAAGACATTTTTAGACCATTCATTATAATATGAGATCTATTGAAAAATATTATTGTGTATATTTGTTGTGGCAGATAATCATTTCTTCTTACTGATAGGCATATTTTTCAATTATTATTCCTTTGAAACATATTATAACAAAAATTGTAACTTTTTTTTAACAAAAACAATTTAGACAATGCAAAGATATATGAGCCTCAAAACCATACCAACAAAAAGCAAAAATAGTGAAATGATACGATAGAGAAATTATAGAATCGGTCATCGCATCTCGAATTGCATAATTACGTATCGGTCTGTTGGGCGCGATATTTATTTTGATTCCCACGTCGCTCGATTCCACGGTCGTCGTGGAAAATTCCAATAGATCGTGGAAGTTTAAGCCGCCACGTGGAA
>CM047810.1:47325486-47340486 GCA_026214975.1 Gentiana macrophylla | reverse complement strand
AAAATGTCAAATGTTGGGACGTACGACACGAACATCTATTATACAAATTACACCGCTACACGTTGACAAAATAGATTTCTGACCATTTTGATCTGAGCACTGTGAAAAGTTTCATCACTCAGCTCAGATACGCTTGCGTCATTGATGATTATAAGCTCCACAGTCTTCAGGCTGAAAAGAGCACAACGTTCCCTGCATATTAAAGCCATAAATTTTACAACTGAATGTTTGAAATTAACAAATCGAATAAGGTTTGATACGCACGGTACTACGTGCGTGGACATCCAGTCTCGTCGTGCAACACTGTATATAATTGTGTTTGAGATGGATGGATCATCCATTGTATTGTCCTGCAATCTTGTGATGCCGATAACATTAACCTCATGTATTGAGCCCATTTCTGTATCGGCTGTCGTGCACCGTTATTGTCCATTCACTAATTGACATGCGCACAAGCACCCAATGCTGCGGGTTAATCATCCAGATAGCATAGGAGATCGTTTTCTTGGTCCATGTAGCAGTTTCTAATGTCAAAACAGCCAACCACCGCATCCATGTCACCATCCCAATTCTCTAGTTCAGGCACAAGAGTACTTGCGAATGAGGCATAACACAATCTCGCATATTTTTCATACTTATCAGGGTAAGCTGCCATACGAGCAGACAACAGTCCCACATGGACCTTGCCAGCCACATTGGACCTTGGGGGAACATGTATTTGACCAGACACAGGATCCGGGACAATGACAGGGGGAACATGTAATTACGAGGTGGAGCTGTAACCTCCGTCTCCGGCAACCCCAATGTAATTACGAACTGCCTGTCTTCGGCGGTTGTCAAAATATCAACGACCATGTCAACCTGCATAAAGGAAAAAAACAACCGATTTTAGATACAATGTTTTAAAAATATTGCTGACAGTGTAGATTGATAACAATGATAATATAATACATACCCATGGAGTAACATTTGATGTAGGACTGACCAAGGTTTTGTAATACACCCCGCCGTCGGTGCATTTTCATCTCAAAAAACTTGGACGATCATTAGCTCGACCATCTACCATCTTGTTGCAAATCTCCCATATTGTATAAGTTCAGGCATGGCATGAAAACACCACACATGTACGCGTATAAACAACCGGAGAAAGCGTGGCTTAAGTGGTTTCCCATTTCTTTGTGTACACGATCCATACACTCAAAAACTATTTTACGCCAGTTTAACATTAAATTGTTAAAGAAATACTCCCCATGGAAATGTCTCGACAACTTGTAGGTTCTCGACAATATAAAAAATCTGGTTGGGTATTACCACTCCAGGGTTGTTTCCGATTATTAAGCCATAAATAACGTACACTAAAGCCATCCGGTATATAGTTTCAATGTCATTCGGCACTGAATCGCCGATACAAATTTTTCCAACGTCACATTGTTGATGTACTTATGGAGTACAAGTAACATCAAAACACCTTGACTGATCGAGGCAATTCAACATCCAAATTTCCAAATCATACCCCATTATCAATCCAAACTCTCTTCTTCCGAACATCACTCTATTATCGCCAATCTTAAAATGAAGCTCGTCGTCTCGGTCCGGATAAACCATATTGAAATCTGGGGAATGCTATGAGCCGCCCCTTGAATTCCAGTCATTACATATAAAACCAAGAAAGGGACCAAACATCGATTGCTCCAATCTACTCCACAAGGCATTATGCGGTGTGTATCTTTCGAAGCAGCTTGTAGTCTTGTAAGAGTAGAATTTTCCGCATGGAACCTCAATTCGGCATTAAAAACGTTTTCGGGTGGATGAATCAATGTTCCACGTGGTGTCTCGTAACTAGTAAGCTGCGAGTGATTAAAATTGTGTAAATAAAAATATATATACATATGCTATAGATGCTAATAAAAACTTCAGAAAAGAAGTGTATATATAACTTTATATATAAATATACTGACTATATATATACATAGAGAGAGAGAGGAATTATATAGTCGGTTATATATATGTACCGTGTATAATTTCTCTCCGTGTATGTGTATATATATGTGTGTGTGTGTGTGTGTGGGGGTGTGTGAGTGTGTGTGTGTGTGTATATGTGTATATGTGTGTGTGTGTGTATGCGTGTGTGTTCAGTCTGTGTGTAAATATACAATGATCTAAATGTATAATTTCATATATATATATATATATATATATATATATATATATATATATATATAAATATAAACTTATATATACAATTATCTGAATGTATAATTTCTTTCACTCAATCATATATATATATATATATTTGCTAATAAAAACGTGATAAAATAAGTGTATATATAATGTTATACATAAATTTACTGACATACATATATACACACAACCATATACATACATACATGCATACATACATACATATATACATATAGGCGCATGGTGAGTTTTTTTTCAAATATTGTTTTGTTGTGTTGTCTTTGTCTAAATATTATTGTAAACACATGGTTAGGTTAGGTTAGGTAAAATTTTCAAGTTTCGTTGTGTTGTGTTGTAATGATGAAGCGGGGTAATAGAAGAAGATTGTTTTCACCAAGCGTCATAGAATATTTTATGATGACGAGGAGATCAGGATCTTGGAGCCAGAGCCAACGAGCAGAGCTTATACTTTCGATCTAACGGATGCCTCACTTCCAGTGAGGCTTTACCAAGCGATCGAGAAAGAAAAAGATTCTATCGAAGCCAGACTAATGAAATTTTCTACGAGCTACCTACCAGGAGCCCCAATACAAAGCCTGGAGATTAGGCATGACACAGCGGATCAGAAGGATTCGAAAACACCCTAGAGATGCATTCAAATCTAAGAACCTCATTAGGTCGAGGCGTGCAATAGAATATGTCGAAATTTCATTTTTTGGAAATTTCAAACAACATTTATTTGTCGTTTGTTTCGCGTTTTTAAATTCAAAATTCATTCATTATAAAATTAGGGCATTTTCATTGTGATTGTCCGTTACAATTAATAATTAACTAAGGCATGGAGCAGGCAAGGATTTATACTACTCAATTTCAAAACAACCTATAACATCATCTGATATCATATAATCGAAATATGTTCGATATCAAAACTTCTACAATATCATTTCTAATAATAACATTGTCACTATAATATCATTCATGCATTTCATTCTAAATTTTTTAAACTATCAAATTATCAAAAAAATTACAATATCAAAATTTCTACAACATCAAGATTTCTACAAACATCAATATGTTTTCCAATATAAATAAATTTCCAATAGAAATTTCCCAATGTACATAAATCAAAATTTTCAATATCTTATAATCATAATTTCTACAATATCAAAAATTCTACAATATCAAAAAATTTACAATAGCAGTACTACAAAATTTGTAAAATTAACTCACAATTTCGATTTTTTTGGGTAAGAAATAAACATACTATATCACAATTTCAATAACATTATTATATCACAATTTCAATAACATTACTATATCACAATTTCAAATAAAACGTTGCGGTTCACGAAGATTCGGGGACAAATTCATCGAAATTAAACCTAATAAATCTGTAAATTTTTAGTAGAGGATATTCTTCAAATTAATGACGGCCAATGTTGTATGAAGCTTCAATCCGCTTCCGTTCCAATTCACATAATGTAAAGAAATCCGCGCTCTAACACCTTTCTTGCCCGTGAGATGTAATCCATTCCACGTGAAAATAATCAACAAATGTGGGGCAAGGGATGTGGAGTGTGCGCTTTTTTTTTGGTATATTGTGTAAATTTTTTTTTATCAGATGAAAACAGAGAAGTGAGGAAGAAGAAGGAGAAAGCGGCTCTGTATATGTTTTCCAGACACCACGGGCCCGTGGAAATTACCACGCCGCGCCGCTTTTTGCACGTGGGCTTCATTTAATTTCCACGTGGTGGCATGGAAGTTCAACTTTTAGCACCTCTTGATTTTCCACATGAAACATTTAAATGCCACGCGATCACGGTGGAAAAGACATGATCCCGTGGAATCAGGCATGAGGGACTTAAAAATAAATGTCAGGTCTGAACAGACCTGACATGAATTATGGGTCGCTACAGTGATCTGATTCTATAATTTCTCACAAGCAATAACAGAGATAACAAAAGCATGCAGGTCTCCCCAAAGCAATAACCACCCTCCTGAATTCTCTATTTGTTTTTTGTGGTGGAAGACTAAAATCATAGCGTCGGAGATATGATATAAACAAAGGTCTCTCTCACCTTGCAGCAGATCGAGTATAAGAAAATACCCTTACAATGTGCACTATGAGTAATCTTAGCAAGTTATGATATAAGCCGTACCGTAAAATAATAAACAAAATCCATCATATTTGGCCTCTAATTTTCATAGCAAATTATACAAGTGACAGCTCCAATAAAGGCAAAAACCCCGTTCCGTATTTTCACATTTGGCTCACCCAAAGTATTCGCATGTCGAAGATAAATTTCATAATCTCAAACATGTGTTTCATATATACTGCATTTTTATAACAGGACCGAAGACCAACTTTTTGAATCCTCCAATGTTCGAGATCTTTATATATTGCAGATTACATGACTTCCAAAACCAGTAAAGTTACATGACCACAATTTTTTTTAGCAAATTATACAGGGGTTTATCGTTAAAAAAGACAATTTGAACCTAGAAATATGCAATGAGGTCGGGTAAAAAGGACATGTCCTTATTCCACTGTGATAGTGAAACATTAGATTTAGCGATTAACTGTAAAAAAATGATGGTTGGGGTTATGAAGCGATGATTTGTCGCTTATCACTCATTTTATATTTCCATTTGTATCCGATTTTATTTTTACTCTTTTTGTCCTTTTAAACCACTGTCCCTTCTACAAGTGAAAGCTCCAATATAGGGAAAAACCACGTTCTGCATTTCCACATTTAGCTCATCCAAAATACTTGCATGTTGAAGATAAATTTCATAATCATAAAATAAATAAATAAATAAATAAAATTTATACTGCATTTTTATAACAGGATCGAAGACCTGCCTCTCAAATCTTCCGAGTTCATGATCGTTATATATTGCAGATCACATAACATCAAAACCAGTAAAGTTACATAATAATGCAATGCCACAAGTTTTTTTCAGTCTTTTATTGCAGTGGTAGCTTATTTTTTATCCATTCTGCTGAACATAGACATAATGTCTCTGAAAATGAATGTTCCTTGGGGCTAGGACATGATACAACGAATCAAACAAACAGCCACAAAGTGAACTCCATTCACCATTCTCATCAGGATTCGAACTGAGTGTAACTATAAATCAAGTCATCGTTACATTCACTGGCCACCCTAACTGCCATGTAAGGCATCAATATCATCAAAGATATAAATTCAGTTACTGTCTTTAACTGGATGGTGCACTGCACATGTACCATTTAAGGGGGGAGGGGCATTTCCTTTAAATTTAAGTCAACAATCTGAAGCTTACCTACCAATATGATGCACATCTTCCCAGGCCTGAGGTTGTTGAAGCCCTTGTCAATGGCCTCAGAGCTTCCTCTAAGACCATCTAGTCCTTTGGCCACGTTGATAAATCTATCCGAGTTACTGGAATTCAAAAAAAAAAAAAAAAAAATCAAATTGACAATTTTAGCTGTTTGCGAACTTTCTTATTTATTTCTAGAAACCGATGCAATTGTTATGAGTCAAATGTTTCACCTTTCTAGATCGATATTTCAACATCGTTCCCTAGTTCCATTTGTTCTTCCCGGATTTTAAGAACTGAATGCTCAATTTCTGGAGATTGTGTGATGGCAATCCTCTTTAAGGTTGAAATCTCTCCAAAACAAGGTGGTAACTCTTCCAGTGTTGGGCAATATTTAATCACAAGTTGCTCCAGACAAGGCAAGGATTCAGTGGAGGCATTCCATTCTACCAAATCCCAGTTATTCAATTCAAGGAATTTTAGATTTTTGAATGCCATGTCTTCCATCTTCAATCTTGACTCCTCGATGGAAATCCATCGTAGCTTCAAAACCTGAAGACAAGGTAGTTCCGCAATTCTTGATATAGTCGTCCAGGCTAGCAGAAAGTGCACTAAAGTTAGTTTCTTGAGAGTTGAAGGAAAGTCGATCAAGTATGGACTTATCTCTGACGAAATCTGGGTTAGTTTCAACGACTTAAGTTTTCTATTAAAGGTCAATGTTTCTACTGATTCTTCATCATAATCAAGAGATTCTTCTAAACAGCAGCTCAGGTCCTTAACAGCCGGTAACCTTTGCGAGAAGCCTTTGTATATCTTTTCCAGTAGATAAAACAGGATTTGAAAAGCTTACCACCTTATCAATTTATGATATGCCCCATGCTCTTCCCCGTCTGAAAACTTGAGGATGCATTTGTCGATTTTCACATGCCTAAGATTTTTCATTCTCCAAAACGTTTCTGGCAAATGTATTTTATCAAAACCATCTAGAGTAAACACTAAAGATCCTAAATTCCTGAGACTGGATATGGATAATGGAATGGATTCCGATTTCAACATTCTAGCATGTAAATGTCTCAGATGTACCAGAGAGGTAAGCTGTTTGATACCGGATTCTCCCCATATGAGATCTAAATCCAACACGTGAGCAAGTCTAAACTGCATTAAAGGTGAATCATTAACAATATCTTCGAAGTATAAACTCTCTTTCCCAAAGTAAGTACAAAGTGTGCATTTAAAAATGATGATCCAACACCAATAGTAATATCGCTTTGCTTCTGCGTGGCAACACGATAGTTGTTATCTACTGAAGGGTTCGAGGAACTAGATGATGCAATTTCATGGTTCAGCTGGAAAAAGTTCCCATCTCGGCATTTCGTTTGACACATATCATGTATCAGATCATGAACACGAAATGTTTTTATCTCACCGTAGCAACTTCTCGCACTAACAATGATAAGGCTTCTATCAACAAGATCGTGGAGGTACTCTTTTGCCACATTTTCTAAGGTTTTTGTCTTGGATTCTAGTATGAATCCTTGACAATCCACAGCAGTATATCACCGCTTAACTCTAATCAAGGCTATCACTGGAAATGCTCCAAGATAGAAGGCATGGTTTAAAATATTCGGGTAAATACGTGTAACTTAGTTCTAAAATTTGCATACATCCTCATTAGATAGATAAGAAACTACCATTTCGGCAACTTCACTCCACCACATCCGGCTTTTTTCTGTTCTAGCAAGAAGACCCGCAATTACAACAACAGCTAGTGGGAGGCCTTTGCGGTTTATGGCAATCCGATTTCCAATCTCATAAAGACATGGTGGTGAAATACCATTAAGGAACACCTTCTTTTGCAATAGCTCCCAACTTTCAACCTCGGACATAAAGCGTAGTTGATGTAGAGTACAATTGATTTTGCATTTTCTGCAACTTCATGAGATCGGGTAGTGAAAATTACCCTACTCCCATTTTTCTCATCAGGGAATGAGCTTTTAACTTTATTCCAAACACTTACGTTCCATATATCATCCATTACAATAAGGTACTTTGACGACTCAAACTCTGCCAAAGTTTTTGAGCCAAGTCATCTTCAGTCTTATCACAAATTTTGTCAATATTTCCCGCAATGTCACGTAAAATGTCAAGTAATAGCCTTCTAGCATTATGATCTCGCGAAACATAACAGAAGGCAAACACATGAAAATTACATTTTACTAATGAGGAACCATAAACCTTTTTGGCTAAGGCAGTCTTTCCCAAACCACCCATGCCGACAATTGAAACAATGTCAAGTGACTTTTGCCCCCGTGTAAGCTTACCAATTATCTTTTCCGCTTCATCATCAAAACCCACAACTATTTCATTGATTTCTGAAGGCCTAGCTTGTTCCGAGAGTGTACTAATGATATCGGTTGAACGAGGGGGGCATTTTGCATTATACAGGCTATTCTCTTTGATCTTCTCAAGTTTTGTCTTTACAACCTTGATTACGTCAAAGACATCATAAAGATAGGCCATATGACACCATATTGGATAATCAAAGACAAACCACGAACTAATGCAGGAGTTGATGACATGTTCCGTTAGATGTACTAAATTGACCACTTCCAACCATGTCTCGTTTGGTTCATTTTGCATATCGAAGATGTGAATGAAAAAGGGACAAAGCAAAACCAATTCCTCCATAATTTCTATGATCCTGTATTTTGCAAAAGGTGCGTATTTCCGGTCATTGATCATCATCTCCTTCAAGTTTCTAAGATTCTGTATAAGAAAATCAAGACATTGTGGAGAAACAACCTTTGGAAAATTGTATACAGATGGATCCAGGAATTTACAATAAAATTGCCTAATATTAGCATTGACAGTATCGATTGTCACCATAAAATCTCTTAGAAGCACATTTTTCTCGGAGAAAACCCCTTCCATGTCATCGAAGGGGAGGAGGCTGCACACACCCTCCCAGAAAAGAACACCAATCTGGCTGCAAATTATTTCGTGTGCATTCTCATTAGGAGGATCGTTGAGAAATGTCAAAAGAAATACGATATCATCTCGAAAAATTTGAAAATCATCATTCAGAGGAGTCACCAAATCCTCAAGAAGAAAGTCGACGAAGCTCAAAGCAGCTTGTCCAAACATATTAGAATCAGATCGTTGCACATATATGGCCTTAAAGGTTCCAAAGTACAATCTAGCAACATCAGGCGTGGTAGGTTTGATCTTTCCCAACATATGAGAAAGCATGAAATTTGTTCCAGGTGTTGCTTCGTCACTTGCATCTATTGTCCAATAAAGAAATGTTAGGACTGCTGCATCATTAGCAAATACTTGAACAAACATTTTGAATTCTCCCAACTCTTTACTATCTTTGCAATTTGCAGCCATCTTAAAAAGAATCTTCAGGAATATTAGCTTCTCTTCCAAGATTTCCGTTTGCTTCTTAAACGAAACGTTTTCACTAGCCTGACAGCTGACTAGATCCTTCAGATTTTTTAGTATAGAATCTAGAAACTTTATGATCTTATCACTTGATGAAGGCTTACATCGAAATGGCCAATGAAACAAATTTACCCACCATGATTTGACTTCTAGCTTAGACAGTTGGATTTTTCCCTCTAATTCAGATGCCAATGGATGCCAATCTGTGATGCATCCTGTAGCGCGTATTGCATGAAGCCGATGCGCAAGAAGTCCATTTTCTTCTTCTTTTCTCCATATCCCTTCAAGAGAAGTGATTATGGAGCTCAATTTCACCTTTATTTCTTCATCAGAATCATCCCATGTCGCGATGCATAGCAAGAACACTCTTGGGAATCTAAGCTCCCTTCTGTACAACTGCATTTGACCCAACAGCGGATCAGCCCATTGGGCATGCTTCTCAATCCAAGAGAGCTCTCTATGAACAGAAACAAAATACATGTATTCCATTTCCTCAACTTCCAAGCTGATCCAGTGTCTGACAATCCACTAAAAAGTTGCCTGATCTTAGTATTTGCTATATCAATCTTCATCATACAATCACTTAGAAGCAGCTTTTTGTCGGATAAATCCTCTTTAATCTCATCCAAAGGCGAAAGGAGATACGCATCCTCACTCAAAAGAGCAACAATTTGGCTGCGAATTTGATCTTCTACTTCTACATTCTCACATGTAGCATCGGTGAGAAGTGTGAAAAGAAATATTAGGCGGTCTCGAAGAACTAGAAAATCATCCTTCAAAATAGTAGCTAAGTGCTCAAAGAAAAAGTCAACAAAGCTTTCAACAGCTTCTCCGAAAGAAAAGAATCAGATGGTTGCAAGTCGCAGTACTTTAAGATGCCAATGTATAAGGGTGTAATATCATATGCATAAGGTACGAACTTCTGCAACATATGAAAAAAGACAATGTTCATTTCAGTTGCAATTTCTTCATTGGCTTCTTTTGCCCAGTACAAATATGTTAAGCATGCTGCACTGTGGGCAAAATCACAAATAAAGTTCAGAAATTGAACGATTTCCTTCCCATCTGGGCAACTTTCAACGCTGTTCAAAGATTCTTCCAGAAATATTATCTTGGCTTTCAAAATATCAATTTGCTTCTTCAATGGAACAATTTTACCATCTCTATAGGTGGAAAGTAAATTCAGATTCTTCTGAAGATGTTTAAGAGAATCCCGGATGTGGGAACAATTTAAAGACAGGCGTTGCATTGAGGAATGCATCAAATTTACACACCAACCTTCAACTTGTTGTTTGCTCTGCTGAATTCTCGCTTCCAGTTCAAACTTTGCTGAATAGAAATCTTGGATTGTCATGTCCATTGGCCCGACCGGACATGTTTCATCCAGGCGTTTGACAAAAGATAAGCCTTTGTGTTCTTTCAGCCATATCTCTGTAAGAGTAGTGATCATAGATCTCAATCTTTCCTGCTTTCTTCATCAGTGGCATAATCCCATTTTTAATGCAATCGCAGAACGCTGCCAGGAATCTGGCGTCCATCTTGAGCAGCTGGAGTTGGTCATGCACTTGATCAGCCCATGGGACATACATCTCGATTACTAAGAGCCGGTCATTAATGAACCGAAAGTATCCTCAAGTCACCGTCTCTTCCTCCATTATGTTCCAAGTGAATCACTTAACAATATTAGCAACTGGATAGATCTCGAGATAATCTTTGTGATAGAAATATAAGTCGACTCATTCCTTAACTGTAATGAAAAGTTTTGAGCTGAATAATCAACAATGCTGCATAAATTATCTCATCAAACAACTATGCACTGAGCAGTTGGAAGTAAATGGCACTAAATATCGAAATTTATGTTTTCAAGTGAATTCTTTCATTGCATATACACTAGTAGATCTACAAGTACTATTTTTTAAGATAGAGGTAGATGATTCTTTGCTTTAAAAAAATGGAGCAGTTTTCGGGGAAGGTGTAAGCTTAAAGTCAACACAACAACTAAACAATTGCTGTACAACTGAGAGTTAAATTTGACATGTAAGTTAGCTCAGTAATTTTTACAAACAGAAAATATGTGCTAAAAACAGATTGGAATCGAACATCAGTAAATCTGTAAATGCAATGAAAAATGAATCTGCTATTATTGTTCGGTTCAAGAGAATATACATGAAGCGGGCAGAGAGTAGTTTTTATGGCTAAATTTAAGTTCAATTTTAAGCATATAAAGCTTAGTAGAACAAAAAAGCAAACTAAGTATTCATATTGTATCTGATGTAAACAAAGTGGCCTGAATCCCTATTTCTTGCTTCTTCTTCTTTCTTAATTTTTCTACTTCCACCAGATGTTCTTACATTAAGATTCTCCCATGTTGAACAAAAGGAGATGTGCAAATACGATGTTTTTTTCTTTTACACAAAATGTCACTATTTTTTGAAGAAAGCAGAGAAACACCTGACAGATTCTCGCAATCATTAAAAGGGTGACCTGAGATCACGTTTGTCTTTGAATTTGTACTGTCATCACCCAAAAGGCGATTTGTTTCCAATTTTGAGTTCCTATTCCATTCCTCAAAATCATCATCATCATCTTCGTAGAGGGCTTTCTCCTCTGCAGGAGCAGGAGCAGGAGCAGGAGGAGGAGTAATGTTTTCTTTGAAACTCTTTACGTGGACTATGAAAACTGTTAGCACTGACAAGTCTTTCCTCCGCCTTCTTTTTTGGAGATATTTGAATGTAATCTTCTTCTTCATCTATGTGATAATTGAATTGGGAAATGGACTTTTTATACGTCTTCTTTGACCAATCCTGCAGAATCCCACCATGATTGGAAATCTTGAAGCTCCCAAATCCTTCAATCCCTCTTGTTACTGTCCTGGCTCTGTTCCTCTCTTTTCTTTAAGAAGTGGTCGGTTTTCGAGTAGCTTCACTATTCTCTGAGCTTTATTTCTTACTGTCAATCCCCAATTGAATCTACAACATACACTACTTTTATCTTATCCAAAAACATTAAGAAAAAAAAAACTATGTTTACAACTGCATTGTGCCACCCTAAACACCTACACCTCTCGATCAAAACCGAACTGATTGATAAATATCGGTCCCGTTGATCAATGGTCTATAAGTGTGCAGCGATACAAAGACAATCGTAATGGCCGATATATGAATGTATTATATGTTTACCCTTTCTCATCAACATGTTGGAAGCTTCGGTTTTCTTGATAACGTCTATATCATCTTCAAACTCCGTTTGCAACACTTTCGGGTCCATGAGTTAACAGGTGCTCTAACACAATCATAGAATTGTAGGATGCTCTCAACTTTTCCTATCAAAACTCGTAAATCTGATCCGAGAAACAACAAATAGAGCAACAACGTGAGCAAGAAAGCGAAGCAACAGATCAAGTTTGCACATATATATACATTGTTAATGAACAATTCAGATCTTCTAATGTTGAGTTTTTTTTCTTTTAAACCATACCAGCAAAAGCAAAAATAGAGAAAGGATACTTGACCTTTGAATGTCATTAATGCAAAGTATAGTAGCTCCTCCTGGAATTTCAGATTCCAGAATACCAAATCTTCCATCTCCAATCTTGTCTCTCGGATGGAAACATGTCGTAGCTTCAAATTAATGCAGTTCCATAATTGCTGATATATCCGTCCACAATTAATAGGTGAAACTGATTTAAAGTAAAACCTAAGATCTGACTGCTCAACAACAACTTTTATTGTTGATGTCATCAATTTCACTGTGGGATCGATGAGCAACAGATTTCTGTATCGTCATGAACTCCACCATGCATGATAATGGGACGAAAGCCATCGACTGAGAGTATCCCAGAACCAAGCTTAGAACTATTTCTCTAACCAGAATTTTGAACACCATATCGATCCTAGGAAGTAGAAACATGAATTAAAAGTTCCATGTCAGAAGCCATACATGTTGAGGACTACTTACACATCTGAGCAAATGTAAACAAGACAAAAACAAATACACCGAAAAAGCAACTAAATGAAATATTGTGTATCAAAGAACTGAAAGCTCAAAAGGCAAATTTGAGCTGTTTACCATTAAACAAGATGAAATTTGTCATCAAGCCTCTTGTCTTCAAATGTTTTCCCATCAAGCATAAGTAGTCTCCAGCACGGATCGGAGGGTATACCTGTGAGAGAAAGATTTATTTATCATGCTGAAGCAATGTTTCGTCAGTGGAAGGAACAAAAAAAAAAAAAAAAAAAAGAAAACTAGAAAACGATCAAAAGCCACAAAGTCATACACAATGATACAGGAAGAAAGCCATATAAAATTAAAAGCGAAATATAGGAACGGCAATGATCATAGAAAACCAAAAGCACCTTCAAATAGAGTTAAAGTATATAGCTGAACAAGCAATTCTCCATCTCTCAAGAATGTCGCCATGAAATATCTGTAAAAGCAAACATTAGACATTAGTAGTCTCACCAAGTTGTGATGTAGCCCTACTTTTAAGTAATACAAAAATCCAAATCAACTATAGCCTTCAAAATTTTGCAAATTTTACATGTGCAAAGATCCAGACTTCCAAAACGGCCCGTAAAGGTTAAAACCAAGTTTGGTATTTTCACATTTGGCTACCAAAACACTCTCATGATCCAAGATAAATTTCATAACGTAAACAGCAAACTTTCTAATAGAAAATAGACAGCATTTTTATAACAGGTTTGAGAAGCTACTTTTGAATCTTCCCAAGTTCAGGATTGAAAAGCTACTGGTTTTTTAATTGCGAAGGGATAGGACATGATACAACAAATCAAAAAAGACAGAGCCACAAAATCAACTCCGTTCTGAGCAGCAGAATGTATTTGAAAGGTAGGATTCAAAGTCATTTGTCTCGAAATAGACCTATACATAATAGTAGTTGTTATGTGTAAAAATGTTTTTTTTTTTTTTTTTTTTTTTTTTTTTTTTTTTTTTTGGTGAATAAAAGCAAAGAAGAAATGGAAATTTGTTATTTACCCTATAGCATTTAGTAGAACGAAACTTCAACTTCATTCCCCAGTTCCATCTGTTCATCCTGGATTCTAAAAACTGAACTCTCAACTTTTTGGGGGCACCGACGAACTACAATCCTCTTCAAGGTTGAAATCTCTCCAAAACAGGATGGCAACTCTTCCAATTTTGCACAATATCTAATCACAAGTTGCTCCAGACAAGGCAATGATTCGGTGCAGGCATTCCATTCCACCAAATTGTTATCAATTAATTCAAAGAATTTCAGATTCTGAAAACCAAATCTTCCATCTCCAGTCTTGTCTCCTGGATGGAAACATCTCGTAGCTTCAAAACCTGAAGACAATGCAGTTCCGCAATTGCTGATATATCCGTCCACAATAGCTGAAACCCGGTTAAAGTTAGTTTCTTGAGAGTTGAAGGGAAGTTAATCAAGTATTCTCTTTTCTCTTTGAACTGATATAGATTTAGCGACTCAAGTTTCCTATTAAAGTCCAATATTTCTATTGATTCTTCATCATTACCAGGACATTTTTCCAAAAAACAGCTTAGTTTCCGAACAGCCGGCAACCTTTGTAGAAGCCGTTGTACATCTTTTCCGGTAGATAAAATTGGTCGTGAAAAGTGTACCACCTTATCCAATTTAGGATATTCCTCAAGCTCATGGCCGTATGAAAATTGAAGAATACAATCGCTGACTTCCACATGCCTAAGACTGTTCATTTTCCAAAATGTTTCTGGCAAATGTATGGATGCAGCGTATGATATCAGCTTAAAAGATCTTAAGTTCCAGATGTTGCACATCGATTGTGGAATGGTTTCTGAGAAGATATACGACAATTTAGCAGATATATGTCTTAAATGTATTAGAGAGCTTAATTGTTTCGCACCATAGAATTGCAACATAACATCAAAATCCAACACTTGAACAAGTCTAAGCTTCCATAATGGGAATAACGACCATGTGTCAATATGTTTAGAAAATAGGAGTAGAGAGCGTACATTTGAAACTGATGATCCCACAACAGTTATAAGATCGCTTTTGGTCATGCATGGAAACACGACAGTGGTTGTTTATTGAAA